>NW_019775453.1:0-65706 GCF_001039355.2 Lingula anatina | reverse complement strand
TTATTACATAACCATAGATGGTCTGCCATATAACGTGATATATATATATATATATATATATATATATATATATATATATATATATGAAATTTTTAGAATTTTTAGGTTAAGGAAGCAAAATTAACTTAGCAGTGGTTAGATTGCCCAGTTGTATCTGTTTGTTCTGAAACAACATCATTGGTGTTCATGATATCAAGATATATCACATTTCTATCACACTCAAAGATAAATCTGATTTTTCCGAAGCAAACTAAATGTTGATTCTCAAGGAGGTATCTGTATTACTAGTATGACTATTCCAGGTCAGGGCAGCAAGCTGTACCTGCACACCATCAATGCCAGGCTGGTGGCAGAGTATGACTGTAGGGAAAGGATCTTCTGCCTGACATACTCCACGGCACCAGAAGGAAGGTCCATCAATGTGATAGCTGGAGGGCTGGACTTTGGTATTATCAGGTATGTTAAACCTTCTAAGGTACGAGATATGAACAGTTTGCCTTAATTTTTTCACCTGCATATTCTTTATATTGTATATAGCAATACAGTTGAATCTATTTATATAATATTATAATATATAATGTTTGTTATTGCCTTTCTTTTGCAGACTGTGGAGCAGCTGGGATCTGCAGGCAGTCCGAGACATTCGTCACGCTGACATGGGAACAGCTATAATGAGGTATGGTAAGACACAGGGATCGTTGGTTTAGCTGTGTATTAAAAGATCCCATAGTATGTGCTAAAGATAATGAGAAGAAATGTATTTGATGCATTTGTTTGTTTAGTAGTAAGGTGTTTTATGGGTGTAACTTACAGAGAACACATGCCTTCTTCTTGAATATGAGTTAGCTAAATTTACATTTGTAATGAGAGTATCTTCCTTTGTTTTTCCAGCTTAACTTTTACTCATGATAACCAGAGATTGTTCAGTGCCAACACAGATGGCATGGTGATGATGTGGTCAAAGACCACCAACAACAAAATAAAGCCACAGTTTATACCATTCTTGCAGTGATGAACAGATTTCAAGCAACAAAATATGTCAATTTCTTGTTAATTGGTGCTATTTATATATCAAATTCATATAAGCAATGTACAGTATTTTGGTAGATCTATTTTAGTAGATCTATGAGCACTTACAGTACAAGGTCAGTGGTGTTACATGTAGGTCACAAAGTTAGGTACTCTGTAGAAGGACTGTATTGTGTGACATATTTTTCAGGTTGGACTTTTTTAAAAGAGATAGCTTACATTATAAAATCACCCCCATCTATTCTTAGATATTTTTCATAATTTTATAATGTGATTTTTGACTGCCAGGCAATTGAAAAAAGAGTCATATTTTAAAAGGGCAGGAACCCTCCTGGGAATGTTTGAAAGGTCAAAATGAAATGTGTGTAGTTATGTTATATTTATAAAGTGAAAGACAATTGACTGTTTAAAAGAAAGAAACAAACAAAATCATGACATTTAGAAACAATGTTGATCATGTTTTCTTTAAATGAAGACTTGCTCACAAAGCCATGTCCAAAATGGCCAGTTCTGTTAATGTATAATCGTGCTGTTGGTGCTTTGAAAAGATTGTTGTAACAGTATAGTATTGGTGCATATGAAAGTCATTTTTGAAGGTTTTGAATTAATGATTAACATTTGACAAAAACAGGGTACTAGTAGCATATGTTAATAGACAGCAGCCTCATTATATATATACAGGAAATCAAATTTCCAGTAGCGTATAATGCTCAGAATAAAACAGTATTGAATCGCATAAAAACACTAAGCTTATTTTATTTAAAGATATATGATGGTTAACTATATTACACTAAGTGACAATAAAATAAGTTTTCTGTAGTTCTTGGTTTCATTCTTTACCCCCTTCCCCTTCACAGCACCATGCACTTCATCTGTAGGTATAAATATTTCCTTTTCATCTTTATTACAATTCTGTATAAATATCAAAAGGATGAAATTATTTATAATCTTAATAAATAATATAATACTAAAAATAGTCAATCTGATTTAGCAGATGAGTATTTTACAAAACCTTTATTGCATGCAATTATTGAAATGAACAACAGATGCATTGGACTTCTGCATTCATTTGCTTACTGATGATCTAAATCTGAATACTGCAGATATTTTTTCAGCGGTGTTGGCAATGGCAACTGATCAGTTTTGTTTTTGTATGAGGCCACTTTCTTTCCTCTGGCAATTCTTGTATAATCATGCTGGTACAAACATTCTGCAATACAAGTTCTGGCTATTTCCAATAATGGGCGTGGTCTACTGATGACATCCTGACACCAGATAGACAACTCGTCACAGGCCTCTCCGACCACGCCCTCTTGAAACAGGACTCGAATGGCATTGGGACTCCACCCGGCGCAGACCAGGATTTTGGCGAGTCTGAGGTTTCCAACGTATATTACAGAGGACAGAAGATCCACTTGCTTCATGTGCTTATTAATGTGACACCCAGCTTGAATTAGGCTTTTTGCAACTTCTGCGTTGTTATTTGTTACTGCCACCATCAAGGGCACTTGCTCCTGTTTCTTAGGAGTGTCAAAAATTGCCGTGCCTTGTTCTAGATACAAGTCGTAACCATCTGGATTAGCTCCGTGTTCTAACAGAAGTTTAACACATTCGGTATAATTTTTGACAACGGCGTAGTGGAAAGCATCTTTTTGATGGGAAGTCGTGAGTGTTATGTCCGCTCCCGCTTTTAATAATACTTTTAGAACTTCTGGGTTATTTCTCTGAGTCGCGTGTATCAGAGGCGTCACGTACCAACCATCTCGGTAATTCACGTTTGCCCCTGCTGCCAGCAGTTCCCTAACGCAATTCGCTTTGCCAGTTGCGCTTGCTCTTAAAATGGCAACATTCAAATCCCTGTTTCGTTCAGCCTCTGGTGTCTCCTGTCCCCGAGATCTCTGAGTTTTAATCAGAAGTTTTACCACTGCCACATGCCCCCTGGCTGCGGCCACAGTGAGCGGGGTGTCCCCGTACTCGTCTATAATGTTGACTTTGGCGCCCTTGTCGACCAATAACTCGGTCACTTTGAAGTTCCCATGGTAAGCTGACGCGTGGATGGGAACTCTTCCTTTACTTCCCAGCATGTTCACGTCACCTCCTTTCTCGATTAGAAGTTTTCCTATTCGTCCATAGTTGTTGTTTATTGCCAATTTCAGCGGAGAGTCGCCATCCATGTCTAAGGCATTTGGATCTCCTCCTGGATGGAACGATTCAATAGATAACATACAGCCAAATATATATAATGTACAGTTAAAAATGAAGTGACACGATTGATCTTTAAAAAATTATTCAAGTGTTTCTGATCTCGTCTTAAATATCTAATTATTAATGACGGATAAATTGAAAATTGACATGGCAATCGATTTTCAGGGGAAACTGACAATTTACACGAAATGAAAATATATTTTCGTCTTTTCTAGGACACATTGAAAAATTAATAAAGAGAGAAAGAAAGGGTGAGGGGCAAATATATATCAATAAACCTTACTCCACCCTCAGTGTCAGTCTTTATTGGGAACTCTCCTCTACAGCAAGCACCATAATGCGGATCCACGTAATCTGAGGTCGTCTTACCTGCACTAAGAAGGTATTCCACACATTTAAAGTTCCCCATGTTGGCTGCTCTCATTAAACCTTCATTGACGTTTTCTTTTGTGACTTCTCCGAACTTCCCCCTGAGCGCCTTAGTCAGCAACTCAAGGTCTCCCTTGGAAGCAGCATTTACAATAACGCTGAAACAAAAATCTGAAAGATGGCAAATCCATAGAACCTAAGGAACCTTTTTCGTACAGTAACTCTCTCTGCCGAAAGAATCGTAATATTGTTAATCCAACTATATATAATGACAAAAAATATGCTTAAATTATTGACCTAAAGTTTTTGTTTATATGTTTGTTTTTTTTCAAGATAAAAAAACAATGGTTGACGATGCAAAAGAACAGCAAATTCACCATGTAAATGATTTGTTTCTTCTGACAGAAAATTGAGTCATTTTGGGTTTTAGCCAACATACGGTAACCGTCAGTCAAAACAAGTCGACTTATAAGCAATCTTATTTGCGTAAAGGCACAATTTAGTTCTGCACTGACTCTTTGCGCCTTGTCTGTATTTTTTCTTTTCTTTTTTTCTTTTTCTCGTACCTGTTCCGTCGATGAGCTCATGCCCGACTGATTCGTCTACGCACTTGGATTTCTTCCAATGTTTACAATTTTGCTTCGATATTGAAGGTCCTACCTGCATTAATCTGTGTTTGCATACGAGGAATGTGCTTGAATTTCAAAATAACGTATAATTTTAAAGGACACGTTTTTACAAATGCTATGGGCCTTTAAAGCTTAAATTTGATAGAGTTGAAGTAAAACTCTACTTACGCGCTCATCCTTGTTTCTGCTGATTTTCAAGGTTTTCACCTTGATGGATACTTGCCAACTTGTATTGGGTTCTTCTCGTATTGCAAGCGGATTAAGGTTAACTCCTCAGCCTCGTATATGAAATGTTTGTCTGGTTAACACATGGGGAAGCCTTTTATACCGTAGGTAAATCTGATTTGAAGGACATGGCGTTATCTGCGCAGTAGCAGAAAAGCTTTATTTATATAATTCGCCTTAGATCTCACCATCTACTGGTAGTTTAAATAGTTACAATAAGTTATTTTAGAGGGATAACAACTGTTCGTATGAGATTCATATTACACACACACAAACACACACATCTTAAACAACTCATAGAAATATAATAAATTCCATTTATCAACAAATTAAACCAGCGGTTATTGCAATTATCCTGGAATCTGTGTTTCAAACCACGTGGACCTTCATAGATGGGTTACACCCAAGAGATTATTATAAAAGAAAAAAAAAGAAAAGAAAAAAAACCTGGGTTTCTACATGCCCTAAATTATTTCATTTTTAAAAGTAAAATTAACCATTATTTAGAAGGAAAAGCAAAAGAAAAAATCTTAGAATACAAAGATGTTGAAAAATGGTCTACTCGTCGGCCTATCGGTAGGCTGGTTAGGCCCCTTGCAAGGACCTTAGTCAAGTTTTATTTGGCAGATGCAGGGGCGGATCTAGGATTATTTGAAGGGGGGAGGGGTCCGTGACACGATTCTCTGATGTTGTGCTGAAGAAAAATGCACGTGGTACAAGTAGGCCACTAGAGGGTATATATGACCGAAAGGCATCCTAGCTAAGTTTCAGACGACATTGAAAACTCACCTCTCTACTATCACATTCAGCATCCCAGGCATCCCAGGCATGAAAACAGACCACGACAAAAGCATGCTGATAGTAGAGAGGTGAATTTCTAGTGTCCTCTGAAACTATGATGCGATACGGCCCAAAAGACAGCATTTGTGACATCAGACAGCTGCGTCACTTTTTTCACACTTGTATTGTCGAATCCTTGGACTTAAAAACAACGTTCAAAGCAATCTATATATAAAGGTTGATGCAAAACAAGACAACAGCCCTAGTAGCTCCAACTCGACAGTCTACTTGTACAGTCTCCGTATGGGATTGCGACGTTACAGTCACAGGATTGCGACAGGTGTCCCTCTTCGATTGTGTTACTGACCAAGGACAAGGTCGTTGAACTAGGAAGATGCAAGCCAAAAACAATAATGACCCGTGGGTTCCACTGAACGGCAAACAAACCATAAAATGTGTGAATATGCCACCAGAAAATGCCCACGGACAGAACATGCTAACGTCTGATGAGTACATAGCCAAGCTAGGTAAATTTTAAAGACCGCTTGAGGAAAGTCTTCTCTCATTTGATCATAAATGCAGTGTGGACAAATTGTATACTGATGTTAGGAATGGTAGTCTTATGAATGGAAGTCCAGGGTCCCATGTTATAAGTACAGGTTAGGGTTAGTTGGAGTATTGACGTTAGAATATGAGACGAATGTCACCTGTACAAATTTTAATTTTATTAAAATAGCGGACTACTAGTAGCTACCACTCCTGTGATGTCCTGTCAGTGTGTCACGCCGTCAGTGATGAATCATTACAATATCAATAGTGGAACAAACAACTGCAAAATTTATACACAACTTTTACATGAAACAGCAATTGGATTATGTTGTATACTGAATATATTGTAATGTCATACGTACCATTTGCCAGTGTCCTGCAGTCAAGCAGCCGTACCAAAAAATATTTAGGCTACTGTAGCCCTTTTGGGCAATTAATGAGGGCCTAAAAGTTGGACTAGTTTTAGGGATTGTTCAGAACGTTTTATGTTAACATAGCTAATGTGCACTAACTCCATGGGGACTCTCACAAAATGCAATCAGATTAAAAGACCTACATGTCTCCTCTTGTGTGCAAAGTACTCATAATCACCAGCTTTTCTGTATAATTCTACTCAATTCCAGGAGGTGTGTTAGTGTGTTAGTCTGTTAATCTGATAACATTCAGTGAGAGTCCCTTAATTGTTCTGAATGTGCTCGATCTAAGGTAGATCAACCTTATTAAGAATTACTGCCATCTACTATGAAGATTGTTTTATTTCATAAGCCTTATATTTCATAGCTTTGACAGGAACTAGTACATCTTTATGTGACAAACTGAATATCCTTGATGACAGTCAGTGTTTGACTTATTTTTTAGAGGCAAAACTGAAACGGATGCAGAAGAGTAAAACTGGTCCATCCTCCAAGGACATTATAAACAGTTTAGCTGAAGTGAAGGAACACCAACTGAATTCCATGGTGCAGGACACCATTACTCCATATGTGACATGTCTTGAGGATTCACAAAGTAGTAACACTTCTGAGTTGAGTGTATCCTTCTTGCAGAAGAGACTTTATCCAGAGAGACAAGCTTTGACAACAGAGGAACTGCAGCAATTAATTGCAAATGATGAACTTGCCAAACGTATTTTAGAGGATGATGTTTCTGATGGTGATGTTGAGAAAGGACAGCTATCTGAGGCAGAATATCAGGATCCAAACTCTAGCTCTGGCTCATGATCATTAATAAACATTGTGACTATTTATGAAAATTGTGGAAGTTGGTACATAAAGGTAACTACTATAGTCTACCGCTACAGTTTGTATTTGGGAGCATATGTGATAGAGAATTGATAGAATTCATTGTATTTCCTGCATTGTTCATTCGAAGAATATCCTCAACTAATTATGTTTCGATCCTACCTGTACAAACTCATACTTGTGACGTTATGTGTTTTGTTTTGAATAATTGGGAGAAATTTGATTAAAAGGAAAATTTTTTAGAGCTGTTTGTTTTATTTCCCCCAACTCATATATATTTTATATATTTTATTAATGTCAAACACAATGTACAATGCCAAATAAGTAATATGTAAAATGAAATAAAGCTATAAAATTGCTGAGTGTACATTGTGTTTGCAATTTGCAAATTACATGTATGCACTTCAAATAAATGTGATATTCCAAAGTTAATTTTGCAGTTAATGTGATAAAATATAACTTTTAAATTGACGGAAACTTTATTTACCAAAGCATATTATGTAATTAGTTTACAAAAAGATCAACATACACTGTACATAGTTTTCACTCCGTTTTTAAAAATCTATCACCAGACTGACAATTTAGTCTGAAGAGATATGACAATGTTGCTTTCCCACCACAGAAACTTGGTCAACAAGACTTAAATTGGAAGACCTATAATATAATTTTTGACTTCATTTGTTAAAAATTCAACTGGGTGACCAATTTAATCAGTATTATCTTAGGATATTTGATTAATGGGCCTTCAGTTTAAATCTTAACATTAAATGCCCTTTTCCAATACTTCTTTTATTGAGATAATTGTATGTTACAAAGGTACAGTCAGGTTTTCCAGAAGCAGTGCTGTGGGTCTGCCCAAAAAAAGAAACCGTCGATGAAAAACTGGCAATGCAGTAGATGAGATATAGAAGCACCACTACCACATTGAGTTAGCAGTTTGCACTGTTTTGGGTGAAGCGAAATGTCCTACACTGTCTTGTACAAGAATGCTTGTTAATTTTTTTTTTGTTGTTGTTTCTTAAAAATAAAAGACCCTGTCTGTTCTAATATGAAAAAGTAATTTTTAATTATTTTATTATTCATTATTTCTTGTTTGAGATTTGACTTCCAAAATATTTTTGTAGAAACAGAATACTCAATGTGCAGACCTATACAGCCATGTACGGCTGTATCAGGACCCTGTATTTTTTGCTATCTCTGCTAAATTAAGATACCATTGTCTTTATTGGAGTCCAAAATAGCATCCTCCAACACTGAATGCAGTGATCTATCCTGAGCTTAAAGGGCACATAGAAATGTGATCCTTATGACGCTCCACATCATTCTATTTATGATTCAAAGTTAGCAAAGAAATGGCGTTGTATATACTATTATTGAAGCAGTAACCATAGGTAAAGGAATTATAGTTGGGAAGGTTGGGAAACAAAGTCCACACACACAGACTTTTTAACCCTTGGTAAGAGGTATTATCTTTCCAAATATTTCAATAAACAACTGTTTATGATTGTTCATGAATAACATGTCAATGTCAAGATACAGATAAAGAAAGAGGTCATTCACAAATATGGGTATATTGGAGTTCTATCAATTGGGTGCATTTAGCACTGGAAAAATAGACCCTCAAATGCTTAAATTATTTTTTTAATCCAAGGGGGAAGGGAGCTCCTTAGCTGTCTTTGATAAGAATAGACCTACACTAATGAGAAAACTGCAAATCAAACGATACTCCTTTATGCCAATAATAGAGATGATTCTTATCACTTGTCATTTCGGGGCACATTATCATCTATTATGTTGGACTTCAAAGGCAAGATGGTGTGACAGGGCACATGGTTGATTGGTCCTACCCATGGAATTAGCATCTTTATTATCATTGGTCTGAGTTTAATCATTGAGATTGTCTTTTGACATCCTTATTATTTGGGTGCTGAATTGTGTAGGTCATATGGAAGTTTCCTTATATTTCCCTAACATAAACCAAGTGCTTTTTTTATCTTCTATTGTATATTTGGGGTGGTAGTCATTGAAATCACATATATACTGGTATATGCAACATATATAGGTTATGTTTTGCTTTGTATAATGTACTTTTAAAACTTTTCATATAACTATCTAATTATTAAATTATTTGTTAATTCATTTTGGGGTATACAGTTTTAGTGCATAGCTTACAAATAGACCCATGTAAGAATTGCTGCAAACAAGAAAGAGAAAGGGTTATTATAATAGACATGTCATACAGGAAGTCCATGATAGTATTATATTATAGGAAGTTGTGGTTTTTATATCAGTAGTTTATCTTCTTAAAACAAATTTAGCTTACAATTGTAGTGTTGATGGCTATATTTCTAATAATAAGATTGAAAATAAATGACACTGAACTATTAATTGATGTCAAAAGTAAAACACTTTGACATATAAAATGTCAGGAAATGATTCTCGTTTGTGGTTTTGGATCCTTTTATATCTTAAGAAGAATAAAGAAGTGCATTGTACATGTTTTTTATAAGCCACCCAAAATTGTTTATATATTTATTTTTGTCATGAATGTAAGGGCATGGTGGGCGTATGATTAAAAATATGTTTTGTATTTTTTTTTCATTTGTGATGATCTCAAACAGAAATGCATTACCAAATTCAGCATTTATGGGCTTTTTTGTATGATCTCAAACTTAAATGTTTTTAAAACTAAAATCTTTTGAAAAGTCCATTTACAGAGAGTTAAATGTAAGTCATATATGCAAATTAATCACAAAACTTGCTACAGTTTAAATACAAAAATTTGCCCCTTTATCTTTGTGTTGAATGTTCAGTTTATTTGTAGCTGTAGAAAGACACTATACAAAGTCTCATAGTTTGCTTGCGGTGTTTTAAATGTGTAAAAGACATTTGAGTACATTTATAATAGAATATATTCAATGTTGGTTTATATAGGAGAAAAATTCTATAAATGTATCTTGCCTTTCAAAGAACAACATTTTCTTTTTATGTTAAATTTTAGTCTTCAAAGATTGTCCATAAGAGGTATAATGATGCTAGTGGTTGAAAGAATTACTGTAATTTTACTTTGCATTATGGTTCGTTGATAAAAGCATATGAAACTCCTTCAAATGTGCACAGGTGTTTTAAGTCTTTAGGGTAAAAACCTATTGTATTCTTTCTTGAATCCTACTTTACACATGGTTTATGATTGTTACCTGTTACTTTAGCCTGAAGTTATTAGGACTTAAAGAAGAAAAAGATCAAAAACCTGGGTGAAAAGATGAGTGACTTTTACTGCAGGGAATATGAAAATTGGATGATCAGAGCTCATCATTCACAGAACATATGTGATTAATGACAGGGGAAGAAAAAAAGTGAAAAAACATGTCTATTTTATTGCTTTCTTTAAAAAACAGCAAAATGCAAGAGAATTTGAGGATGGTACTGTGCAGTTTAATTGGTACTGTATCATTGTATCAAGGATTTGTTTTCAGGAATCCATACAGAACAGCATATAAGTGTTATGGATTATCTGTAAAAAGTCCAAATGATATTGTCTTACAGTCTGTATGGACTGTGTCACACAGTTGATTTTATAAAACTGCTCACAATTGAGAATTGCCATGAACTTCTTTATTAATTATAATTTGGTCTCAAACATATCTCATGAACTGGGTGTGGTGTGGATACATCATACAAAGATGGCAAAGTGACACGTGAAACAAATGTCTTTAGGCATAATTTTGATTTACATAAATTTGTGATTTACAGTTTGTTTTTGTCTACACTAGGGCTTAGCAAACATGGTTTGATGGACAGTTGCAATTCACACATTTTTTCATCTATTAAGAAGGTACATGTACCTGTTCTTTATTCATGATGACACCAGTTTTGTTTGCAAATCAAAATCATATCTGTAAGTAAAACATATTTGATAAAGGGATATATATTCTAAAGATCCAAATTTGCTAATTAATAGCATGCCATATTGAATTTTTGTGCCAAAAAGTACTTTTTTGACAAAATTCATGTTAAATCTTCACTCACTGTATGTAGGTTTGATCCCTGGAAGAGGCAGACAATTTAAATGATTAGTCATCATAATCTCAAGTTTAGCACACCTTGATGAAAGGGTGGAATTAATCCTTTCTCTGTTTAGGTGTATCACATGAGTGGCTTTGCCTTGAGGTAGTTTTGCTTGACATATGGCATGATGATATGGAGTGTGTTTGCAGGGGGGCTGGAGGAGAGGGTGTTAGTACGTACCTCGTATTCTTGAATAAGAATCTGTGCATATTAAATTTCTTCATTTTTGATGTAATTAATTATTGCGTCAGTGTCTCATTCTGGAGCTCAACTCAGCTTGGCATGGAATTTACTTCTTAGTGAACTAATTTATCTCTTTTAAGTCTCTTATTAATCTCTCCAAGTTTTGAAAGAGCACATCTCTAAATTTTCAGTTAACCCCAACTACCCCCTTCCCCCCGTCAGACTGAGAGAACCATTGTTATTGGTCAATTTAAAAAAATTTTTTTTTTGCAGTTTGCGATCATCAGCCACAGATTTGTGATTGCAAATATCAAATTAACAACACCCTAACCATGATATCGTGGTGGGAACATAAAATTCGTATTTGCGAACACCACATAAAAAAGCATGAACAATTTAGCCAGCTTTCACCTGGGTCTCTCGATGTTTACATATGATTTCTTTCTAAACCCCTGCTACTTTCAATACAGGAGTTACGTGCTCTCGACAATCTCTTGCACATACGAAATAGTAGGCAATGGTGTTGCTCTTTTCTGATGCCTGCGAACACTAATTTTACATTAATGCCATGATATTGTGATTTGAGTCATTAATTCAGCATTCGCAATCACAAACCCGAGGCTTGAGATCATCGACAGCTAATTCGTTTATAACACCTGTAATTTATTTTTGTTAAAAATGTGGTTGTACTTGTTAACCAGGCTTTCTCATTTGAGGTAGGTGGTCTAATTTGGAGATGCAGTCCTATAACAAGAGATTAAGTGTGAGATTAATGAAAATCTAGTCAGAAGACTAATGGAGGATTGTCAAGATAAGAGGAGCAGGGGCACCTCCTAAAGCACATTACATATCTCAGTCCTCTAATTAATCATGATTTAACCATCTGAACCATCATGTGCTCCTCTTAGGCAGTGTTTGACAATGCTAATCACTGTCTCTGGTTCTCTTACCTGGTAGACCTTCGTTGATAACATCTCGAATCTCTTTCACAAGGACTTTCATGCTAACACATGAATGATTGTGTGATAGTTATGCAAGTTGGTTAGGACTTGTGAAACACCATGTAGATGACATTATGGCTGACACCTTCAACTAAGAAATTTTCTTAAAATACTGTAACATTTCTATTTTGCTATATTCTTGTTAAATTAAAACACAGATATATATAGAATGAATTTTCAATAGACTGGAAAATAGGTGTTTCCTTGGATTGAAAAACATCTTAACAAAATTTTTTTTTCCATTTTAACTTGATTTAAGCTACTTGCTTATTTAAAATGTAAACAATATCTCAAAACCAACTCAGTGCAGTTGCTGTTTTGTTTTCTTTTGGATTTATTTGCTATCCATACCCAAAAAAATACACTTCACAGTCACTTTTTAGCTTATTTTTTATCTCTTGTTTGCAAAAAGTGAAATATAGAAGCACTTTGGAGAGGCCGCTAGCATGACTGCTTTAATTATTTTACCCCATGCATGGATTCTGATTGATCTATTTCCAAACAATAAAGTTCAAAAGGAGACCGATCATTTTTTAATCAGTGCAAGTTTACAAGCATTTATGGAAGTAAATCAATCTCCTGATCTGAATCATATTTTTCTAAAATAGTTCAAATATATATTTAATTCAGTGCAGTGGTATGGAAGTAATTTTTTTAGTAAATGTTTTTAAGTAAATGTCAACATGCAGTTTGTTCAACTCCCATTTTCCCTGTGCTATTTTTTGACATTTATATACAGTGTGTCTTTCCTTTTTAAATACCAAACAGATGTTTAAGTCAAATCATTTTACAGACGACTATGTAATTATCAGAAAACTTATTGCCCAAAAAATAAAATTGCAGTCGTTAAAGATCACTGTAAACTGGCTTGAAAAAAAAAAAGATTTTTCTGGGGTCTTCAACAATTTAGTATGACTTGACAACCATCATTTTACTCATTCCAAACTCAGAAGATCTCTCAAAAAATGCACTTTTCAAAACCACTTTATTATTTCACTTAGGTTATAAAATAAGGTAAAACAACTACAGGTATCCAATGCATTTTCACTTTCCCGAAAAAAAGCAGACCTTAATTATATGACTTCAGTGAGTTGCAGCATGTCTTCTAAGACCAAGAAAACAGGAAGATTTAAGACAACAAAAATCCCTTATGTATCTCTATTATTAAAAAAAATTATTGACCAAATATCTCCATTGCTGTTGTTTGGGAAATTAAGAAGAAATATATTTGGGAGTGTTCCATGAGTCTTTGAAACCATTCAACCATTGCTTTGCAGACATTTCTTGGAATACTTGGGATTTATTAGTAATTCCTAGAAAAATGAATGGCACATAAGGGGCAACTTGGCTGTAAATAACTTACAGCCAGTAGGGGTACAAGTGTATGTAAATGCTTTTGCTTACTGAAAGTATAATTTTATACTTTTTTGTTCTCTAAAAGCTATACGCTGATAATTTAATCATTACACTGGGGATTTGGAAATATTGAAATAGCTCTATCTGGCTTAAGGGCATCTTTGGGGTCAGCTTGTGCCTTAATTTGTTGATGCCTGGTCACACTGAAAATTGCTCATTCATTTGTATCCTTTTATTACTTATTAAGACCAATGGATTGCTATAATCTTTGTTCTCAAAGACTGGCTGCTTTGCGTGTGGTAGCCATTATGAATCTGAATTAAATTTCTCTGTCATTGTGAAGATGTCCTTAAGAGTCGCTGGTTTCAGTCAAGGGCCCTCTGTCTCGACAGTTCATAAATGAGATGGATTTCTAGAACAAATTGACAAAAGATTTTTTCGGCTGATATTTTGCAAGTACTTATGCCATTTAATATCAGTGGTCTAAAGGAGAAAAGAGCAGATTTGATGTATAATACACCCTTGTTCAAATAAGTTAATAGATTATGTGCTTGCACAACCTCAAGAATTTTCGACAAGAGAAGATCAGTTTTTAAACACTGATTTTCCTAAGATATGGGGGCAATTCTTATGGAGAATAAAAATCTGAACCTCCTGTGAAAATTTTGTCATTGTAACTTAGTGGAGCAGAAGTGAAGGAGAAGAGTCCAATCTATTGAGGACACAGTGAGGCCAAGTAAAGAGTTCTCTCACCAAGTATTGGCCTCAGATTGTACTTCAGCTGTTACCCGATCTCTCTTTTCTTTCTTTCAAGCACCTTCTTCACTGGCTTCTGTGTATTCCTCCTACATGTATATTGACACTGAGATTTGCTAGCATCATTACTGGTGATCTTCAAAAATACAAAACGGTTATTGTCGTCATGATTTTCTTTATTCGGGGATGAAAATTAAACCTTATTGAGATACTGAGAGCAGGATTTGCAGAGGAAATGATAAGAATTATTTGTTAATTTATAAAAGCCACAAAAATGACATATGCCTGAAAGGGGGTAGAAGGAGGGGTATTTTTGGTTATTTTTTCACAGGACCAGTCTCATTTTTAATATCTTTTACAGCGCATCTGTTAAACTTTCCAATTTGGTATCCAAGGATAACATTTTTGTGAGCTATAATTGGCACAACTACTAAAGGTTCAATAAAGAAGGACTTTCTCTATAAGGATGCATGGTAAAAGCAAAGGATGACTTTTATACCATAACAAAAGAAAGCTTGTGGCACTTCAGTCTTTTGCTGGCCTTTCTTTCTCCATAACTTAAGTAGGGTCTTTATCTTGAATTGCTGAATTTGCTAACATTAATTACACATCAATTCAACATTATGGCGTAGGTGAAAGAAAAAATTCACAGGCGTAGAATTAGATGGCAAATAAGCATTATATGTTTTACTGGTCGACTTCATTATAAAGGCAAAGTAAATGAAATTTTAGCTTAAACAACAAGACCTAACATTGACCTATTGTGTTTTCAGGATGGATGTTTTCATCAATAAAACCACTTTGAAGATGCTTGTTCAAATACCCAGGGGTGATTTAGTCAATTTCTGGCCACCTCTGAGAAAAAGGTGACAAGATTTCAGCTGTTTAAATATCTGCGTTTCTGCCTGTTGTTCATGTCCTGATGTAATCACAACTTTAAAAAGAAAGTAATTTGCTTTTACATCAATACATAAAACTATGTGCAATAATATAAGCATCAGTAAGATCTTGATTAAATCTTTGTTGATTTTTATCTTTTGTTATAATGCATTTAATTTTTTTCAATTTTTTTCCTTTTTTCAATCCTAGCGGCCATTATACACTTATCTCTGTCTTTGTGACATTAAAATAAATCATATGTTCATATGGTGCACGGAAATAGATTGTAACTGCTCAATTAGTAATGGAAAATTGTAAATACATTTATGTAGTATAAGACTCATGCTCACATGGTAGCAATCATTGTGGTTTTATTTATAATTGCTGTCTGTAGAACAAATCCAACTGCCTGCCCACAGCTTTTCTACATCTGGCAAGCAAAGTTGCAGTTATAGCTGCAAATTATGATTAATTCAGAAAGTCTCTCTGCTTTTTTTTTATCAGTGTAGTATCAGGAAGAAAGTCATCTGACATCTGTAGTCCTTGTACTTGTCACCAGTCCTTTATTTATTAGTCATGCTTGTCTTCAAATCAATTTCACTGTCTGGGTGTTCTCAAATATTGCCTGTTCATTTATCAAGACTGAACAATTAGTCTCCCAGTCTAATTAACATTTGTACCAGATGACCAATTTGCAAAGGAATTCCCAGCCATGACATGTACCTTCACCTTGAACAGCATTCAGATTCACACATTGTACTAGCTGGGTCTGTCCAACTCTGCAGGGGATTCTTACTAAAGTGCAATCTCTGAAATCAGCTTAATTGTCTGACACGCCTCCTCGGGCAGCTATAGGGGGTAATTAACTATCACATGCTGATTTAGCTGATGCCACTGATTGCACTTAAGTAAAAATCACTGGCAGTATTAGGCCGACCCAGCATGTACGTATGATGTATGAATCTGAATCTGGATGCGTCTTAGGAGTTTTCAGTCCTATTTAAAGCAATCTGGTTGATTCTTTCATATTATTTTACTATTTATTTGGATTTGGATACTTTATAACATATCTCTATTTTGAGTTTAGGACCCATCAAACTAACAGGATAGTTAGTTTGATATGTGCTGCATTCAGTGTATCAACCTGTGAGAGGTACAATGGAATAAAAATTTGGTGCAGTTTTAACCATTTGTGAATATGTCTGCTCAGGTTCGTCTTGTCCACTATCAGAGGCATCAGGGAAAAATGTGACAAGACATTCATTTCCCATGTAGTTATCACCAATTTATCAGTGTGTCTGCTGTCCACTGGGCAGTCTCTCTCTGTGTCTGCCTGTCTTTTTTTCAAATGGTTCCCCTTCATGCACCAGACATGACTAGAGTTCTTGTCGAGCACAGAACTGGTTGTCAGTATGCGTGATTTCACCATCTGACAAATTGGTTGAGGAACACACATATACATATAAGCAGCTGTATAGTTATGGTCATTATATCTTCTGTACATGTATTCAACAGCAGCTAGCATGTAGCTATTTCAAAATGGGGAGGTTTCTTTTTCTGAAAAAGTGAACTTTTTTACCATTTTTAGTTCACCAAACTTGAAAATGGATCTGCATAACTCTCATTTTAATTCAGAGCATCTTTTCCAGCCAAAAGGGTGGTTCTTTTAACTCCCCCCCCCCCCTCAAATAAAACCCTGTCCAACTACATTTTTTTTCCACCCTGGTCTGCAAAATTTAGATTTATTTTCCATAGTACCAGGGTCAACACATTTATTACAGATTTGTGTAATCTCTCCATCAGAGTCCTCAGGGGCCTGTCAGTGGACATTACACATATATATATATATATATATATGGTCATCAGCCACAGTGTTAGGTTCTTCAGGCACTGTGAAACCTAGCGTATAGCACTAACATATATGAGAAAAATTGCCCATATGCAGAGAAACACAAAGGGTGTATTAGACTTATGTACTTTTGCATGCCGAGAGGGAGATGAAATCTTTTTAGCATTTTCAAAAAGCAATTTTGAGCTGATTGTATCTTCATTTTAATACATCAAAAGCAGTGTGATTTCATTATAATCAATGTCACATATGATATTCATGTGTACCTCTTTATGCCAGGTGTGACAGAGCCTTTAGATGTGAGTTCCTCATTAAAAAAAATACTAACATGTGATAACATTATAGTGTTATAGATCTAGATCTAGATGTTATTTCTACACATTACTTAATCATGATTAAGCTCAGTATGCTCATTATTATGAAAAGTTCATGAAATGAATGCCATTATAAGGAAATGTTTCATTTTAAAGAAATAATGGTGCAAGGTTTTTTTTTGTTTATACCTCCAACAGAAATGAATGACTCATACTTTTGCCAATTTTGATTTGATATAAAAAAAGAGAAAAAAAACTTCATTAAAACACAAAAAGTTTGTTATAAAAATTATTGATTTAAAAACTGTACTTCAGCCTTGCTATGACTAATATTGTTATGACTCAGTGTTTTTCTCCAGACTGTTGTTGACATTTGTGTCCAGCATTTGAATAGGGAACAGGTAGTTTGTGTATTAAATGGCAGGTGTCTGATACACTTGTTTAGACATCTGAGATCAATTTTTTTCATACTGACGTAATTATTTCTAATTCGTATTTGCCAAGTATTCTGCATAGTGATCAGCCTTTCTGCCATGTTGAGTTAAAATGCTGAAATATTTTTTATGACCATTTTGTTTTTGAATTTCTTTCAGCTCCCCTTTCTTTTATCCTATTACTTCATGTTGTTAAAATTAGCATAATGACTACAACTAGGGATAGTTTTATCTTAAATCAATATCGGCCCAAGATGATTAATCAAACCATTATTGGCTATTTAAAATGTTTTTTATGTGTGCTTTCAATTTCAAAGAAGAATTAGATTTTTTATCAATTAAGCCTTTGCAGATTCATCGTATGCCTGTTATTTTACTTGCATATTGCAGAAGCACTAGTACATGTATTAACTACATTATCGTAAATGGATTCCCTATAACCAAATGCAAGTGGGATTCTAAACTGATGCCAGCAATCATATTTCTGCACACATGGAAAGAACAGAATATTATTTCAGATCATTTTTCACCTAGCTTTTCTCTCTTAATATTGTGAATGGAGCAACGAACTCATTGATTAACCTTAGTCACACATGCACTATATACAAAACCACCTTTCGGCAGATCAAAAAGCTTGAAATTTATCATAAATTGTTGGCTTGAAGAAACTGCCATCCATGAAATTGCCAGTTTATCAGAAACAATGGGTCAAGCACCTGTTCTGTGATTCAAAGTTGCAAAATACATGATGTAATTACCACGACACCTGTTACAAGTTTTTTTTCTTCTTTTGTGACAGAAGATGAATGTGTGAGGGTGCCATTGTTGGCAGGAATTCTGTAGATGCTTGCCATTATTTATTTTTGAAGCTTTGCCAGCCTTGGGAAAATTTTTCTTTTACTGAAAGTGAAAAGCATTCCATCTTTCTATAAATACATACAAATTTCATATCGTGCAGGAAAGATTATTACAATAATCATACCACATAAAGAATACACAATTTTATTTCATTGACATATTTTGTTGTGCAATGCACTTGTAAAAGTTCTTGTACAAATTGTTGGAGTAATTCATTTATTGAAATTGGAACATTTAACAGATTTTTTTTTGTTCCTATTTAATTGATGTATTAAAATGATGATTGTTATGAATGATAAAAATGTGCAAATACATCATTATAACAAGGTAGAACTTTCTGATTAAAAATCAACCACATCATTCTTGAAGTACATTAATTAGTAGGGACAAAAATGCAGGGTAGGCCTGCCTCCTACATAGTTCATCATGTTACATTCATTTCAGTATTTCAAATGTAAATCAACATTTTTGTTAAATATAATGTTTGTGTATTTTGACGCAAAAAAAAAAAAAAAAAAAAAGCATTAGTCAGTATGAAAACTTAAGTCAATAATACTGCAATATCATTTTCCTGTTTTTGTCAAAGATGACAAGGAAAGGTTCGGATTTCATGCTTGTGATAATGTGGTACTTCAATTCTGCTGATGATTTTTGCCAATTTAACCATATGCTACTGAAAAAGCATTTTGTTCCAAGTACCAGCACACAACCTCACCCTGTCTGCTCATTAAATGTATTTATCTGAATCTCTCTCACTCTTCTCCTTTTCGTCTAACTTTCCTTCCTTCCTTCCATCTCTCTCTCTCTCTCTCTGTCAAACAGACAGTATTATTTGCAGTCAGTAGCTCAACTAATAACTTGGCACTCACTTTATTGCTATAAATATTGCTATTACTGTGCAGGCATGGAAGTGCTAAATTAAGTGATGCTCCTGCAGCTCTCGACGTCATATTTTCCTGACATTATGTTATTTGCGGAACACTATACTTTTTATTATTCCATATGAAGGGATGTGGTTGTGGTCTGAGTGGCTGTGAGTGTGACATTTCTTATAAATGCTAATTTTTCAAATAAAAGCCCACTGGAAGTGATAGTTTTCTTGATATGGAAATGAAACCCATTCATAAATTCATCACTGCGTCATATCCATAGGTGTGAATTGTTTTTGTAAATGTAAGTTTAGATAATGTTTTGGCATTAGGGTTTAGTTATCTGTTACTTTTATCTGTAATCTCTGTCAGTAGATGTTACACCTGGCTAGATGCGTTGATCTGGAGATTAGAAGATTAAGATCCGTCAGAATAAATGTACAAATGACGAGTAAAAAGCTATAGATTTCCAAATGATAAACAACAGCCCATTCATAACTTTATTAGGATCACAATGATAAGTGTAGATGTGAACTTATTATCATGAGGGAAATAATGTTCAACTTTTTTACAGAAATAAATTTTATTCTACTTTTTTTGTTTCTGAATGTATTTCAGCTGTTGATTAGCTTACTGAAGTATGATTAGAGATCATTAGAATCCTAATGAACAAATGATGACAGGGTATATTTTGAGTTGATATATTTTTAAAAAGTTGGCCCAAGATGACTTGTCCTCTGGACAAAAATTTTCTGGCTATTAGGCCACAAGATTATACCACTTATTTTCCTACTATATCATGATTTTGAAATAATTTCATTCTGAACTGTTTTTAAGTAAGTTTTTATCACCTCACTTTTATATTTTTAGCCTAAAGATATAATTTTCTCTTTGTGATTATGATTACTATGTTTTTTGGGTGAATTTGGTGTGGAGAGTATTGTATGGGTTCTTTTGTTTGCTCTGCACAATGATATCAGCCAAATCAAACAGCATTTTTGGACAAATTTTGGGACAAAATCAATGTGTGCAAACAGATCCCTTCCCACTTGCTTTGTTTTCTTCTTGAATACATATACAGAAAGATAATAATATAGGTGTTGTGTACAATTTTTATGTAAAACGATTATGAGATTTTTGTGATATATCTAAATATATACTCTGGTGAATAGATATAAAATTCACTGTAGCTTAAATACAATTATTCAGAAATTGTTAAACCATATATAATATATTTGCAAAGCCAAATTAAAGTTCTCTTTCTTTCAATGAAGTTTTACCATGGCTTCATATATTTTCAAAACACTAATAATTTGAAAGATGACCATATTATAAACCAGTTTACTGTTGCTTTGTTAGTTAAACCTTGCCGGAATCTGTGTTACATGGCTATTACCCATACTAGAAGTAAGATCAAGTTACAACGTGAAAGCTGTTATCGTGACTTTGCTTCTTTTACAATAAAGAAAACACCAGAATGTTTTAAAGCAATTTTATGTTCCATTTTATCGTAATTGAACTGATTAACTGATAAGTCTTTTTATTGTTGAAAAAGCCAACCTTTATTTTTTGATGAAAATGAAACTGTATAGGCCTGTCAAGAACTATACACAATGGCATTTTTTCCTTTTATGTTTCTTCCCTTCATTAAAGAGTTCCAAAAGTTGTGCTTGATCTTTAACCTCCATAGAGCAACACCTGCACACTGATAGATGAACCTTTCAATGAATGCTCCATTCTTTACTTATTGAAGATTATGACAATGTTTGTAAGCTCAGTCTGGCATCTCATTCATCCTTTTGTGGCAGTAATTCCAGCCCTGTGCACCATTTTCTCTCCCTTGATTTGAATGTTTTTTGTATATTTATTCTTCATTTAATATATTTTATACACTTCATTTTAAAAAGACAATGCAGACTTTAGGCATTTCCTGCCTAGTTTTCATATTACTGTCACGGCCACTATCACTTTATCAAATAAAATAGCTCTGTTTACGTAGACTAAGTTATTTGTCAATGTACTCCAAACTAATAGGAATATTAAATTATTAAATTTTTTTTCATGACAATTGTGGCATATCTACCATAATGTATCAAAGTATTATTTTGAAAATACACCTTACCACCCAAGACGGTGTGTGGAGAAATATACATTGTATCCCTGAACCAACAAATAACTGAATTTTCACAACAACTATGGTGGCATTCATTTACTTTTGCTATATAGGTGTCTTGATAAAAGTCAATTTTTTTGTTAAAGGTGTTCAAAGTTAACAAACCATGCAGTATTTTGAATAGCCTTTATAGGTAAGTCACTATAAGGCAGCTGGTGTGTTTTCTAAGCATTTTTCACAGCCAGCCTTGACTATTGTGATAACACATGCAAGATTTGCTGCAAGCAAATGTTTCTCACGATAGATTGACTCAAAGGCAGATTCTGGGGGTTGACTGCAAGGGAAAACAACCTTTGACAAATCCACTTACTTCACTTAGCCTTTTGAGTTATTATTGACCCATAATCACAATGTACTTGATAGGTTGCTGAAAATCTCACAACATGTAATTTTTTATGGTTTAAACAAATTATTGGACTACATACAGGAAAATTCAGGTTAATTATTCTCTCAGAGTAATTTTTTCTGAACATCCAAGGCAAGTTTTTTTTTAAAATAAACACAGACTGAAATATTTTCTAGTGTTTGTGTTTTAACAAGATTCTGTCACTGTACAAATTACTATTCAGTTTTCATCACGTATATACCATGCAATTATATGATTTTTAATTGAATGATTTTTCCTTAGTCAGACACTAAAAAGAGACCATTGATTTAGCTTGAGTGGAAGTATTAAGTATCAAATAATGAATTTCCTCTTTTTAACCTAATGCCATGGAAGCAAATGATAAATATTAGGGAGTGCTAAATATAGTTACAGTTATTGAGTCAGTTGGGGGATTGTACCACACTAACCATCACTGATTATTGATCTTCTTATTGATTGGGTCATTTTCACAGTCAGAGACGACCATTATGTATGTGCACTGATCAAGGATCATGACCTAGTACAACAATATTTTCTCAACTTTTTTCCATCCGTGCACAGACGCCGTCAAATCTTTGAAGTCGTTCGGCACGTGTTAGTGACCATTCATGTGAAAGCAAACTTCTGCTACTAATTGCTGTCAATGTATACATAAAGTGTTTGGGTAACAAATTATTAATGATGGGTTTGTTTGCCAATTTTTGTATATATTACCTGTTTTAATGGGTGTGTCGTAGTTGCAAATACAGATGAGTGATTGCTCTGTTTGATAATAGAAGTATTATATGGAGAAAGGTAGAGAAAATTGACCAAATGACATTGTGTTATTTGTCTCTCTAATCATTATTGCACTGGTAGCTCTATTACCAACTATCAGCATGTAAAGATTCATTTTTTATCCAGTATTTGCATGAATGAAGCAATAGCACATGTTGATGATAAGAAAGGAAACCTGCATGTGAATGCATGCTGAAATATCAATTTCAAAGAAAATTTGAATTTGACTAAATCCAACAGTCTTTGTTATCTCATGCCAATTAACATAAGTGAAAGTATTTAATATTCAGACATCATTACTTACCTTAATCTATGTAGTTTACAACCTGTAATCTGTATAATTCTTGATACTTTTGTAACTTTATTTGGTAAGATTAGGAAAATATTTAAAATTTGTGTTGCATTTAAAATATAACACAGGTGTAAAGTCTGCAAAAGTGTAATGAGCCTCAAACTTTTTAACTTTCAGGTAAGGTTTGAGGCCATTTGCCAACTGCCATGAGCAACGTGACCAAGTCAGGATTCTCAAAACTAAATCATTGAATTGTAACTCAAGGGGACAATTTCTCATTAAGGAATATCTGATTATATCATCACTGCATGCAGATGCAGTATTCCTAGGCACACACCCTGCATGCAAAAGCACCTTCCTGAATAATGTATAAATAAGCAGAAATTTGCAGAAATGGGATTCTGATAATGACGGGCATTTTAAAGACTTCCCTTTTCACTAATGTGGAAAATATCTAAATATACAACAGTCTCGGGGGTGTAATTATGACAGCCACAAGTGATATCTGTGTTGCTGATTTTGGTCAACTGTTAATCATATAAATACACTGCGTTTGAGTTAATTAACTATAACTGATTACTAGATGGGACATATATTACAGTTATTCTTTTTTCAATAGAGACCACTGTAACAGATCCCAATTGAATAAACAAGATAAAAATTGGCAAATTTATGTGTGTGTCTAAATTGTTTATAATGACCAAACACATCAGTTCAAATAACCAATGCAATTCAGCAAAAATGTGCAAGTCTTGTCTGTAACTGAAATACTAATCACCGAATTATTTTACCTCGTACAGACACTTGGGTCATTAAATGACCATGAGTTGTCAATAAACGAGGAAAAAAATTTGATTTTGCATAATGAAGCTGCAAATAATCCATATAATGAAGTTAGCAGACAGAGAATGTAGTTTGATTGATGAAATCCTGTGATAACATTTTCAAAACATCACGTTTTCCTGCATTATTGATCTGCATGATGTTCTCTCCAAAGTGCTGTACGTCTGTCCTATACTCAGCTGCTGGTTCACAGGATTAGCTGTGAAAAGACATTATGCAGAGCAGAACAATTGGTTGTACATTCAGCATTAATGGTCCTGGATGGGTTTCTTTTACTTTCATTTGAGCTTGTCAAATACAGATATCTGTGTTCGTTTGCATGTGTATTATTGTGTGTATATTATCCAACATTTAGAATTAATGCACATAGCTATATACATGAAAGATGATTTTTTCATGCATATTAAAAATGAAACATTAAAAAACAACAACTTGTTTATTTGTATTGTTGTGCTTGGAAATGTGTGCAAGTGTGTGTTTCTATTTATTTATCTCATTGTCTACAGTTATTTCAATAATTGCATGCAGATACATGAATATTGTCAAGATGAAGCAGCCGCCTTCATTAAGTTCAGAAGATAATATCCTAATTAAGTTATGTTAATAGTTTTTATCAGGAATATTTAATTGCACATGTATCTTGACTCAAATAAGAGAGTTTGCTTTTAATTTGTTTCAAGCTAGTTTGTCAACTGAAAATAGGAAAAGAGTTGTGCTGTGTTTACAAACATTTTTTCAAGATAAACTGCTTCCCCATTCTCAATGCTAAAAATATGCATTGTCCAAATAAGTCAAAATTTAAATTCTAGTTTTATCACTATTTTTATGTATGAATTGTTTATAAGTACGTCATAATTTTCGGGGGCGTCTTGATAGTGCGAAGGTTCACTTGTCCAAGGGTTCATTGGTCTGAAGGTTCTATAGTGAACATTCGGACCAATGAACCTTCGGATTATTGAACCTTCGGACTATTGCTTCGGCCCCAAATTTTCAATCGCTGGATGTGGCATGTGAGGTAATTCAGTGACAGTGGTACCAGTATCCTCTACCAGGGCTGCAGATTAATTATGTGCACTTTTCTCTAACTCACAGTGCAGAAAAGTGCCATGAATTAACCAGTGGCACATCTGTAAATATCTAGTGAAAAATCAATCTGTGGCCCTGGTAGAGGGTAGGTAGCTAGCGGGACAAGAGAGATTAGACTGACTCATTATGGTTAGAAATCTGAATCACATGGACTGCTGATATAGTGCAGTGCTAAGTAAAGCCTACACCAACTGAACTGTAAATGTGGAAATCAGCCTTTATTAGTTTGTTTGGATAAGCAGATTTTTTTTACGAAAAATTTTACTGGTTTTTATATCCTGTTTACTCGCAGTATATTGTGTGAATCGGGCTGAAAGTTTACTGAATATTTTGACGATGAAGCTGCATTAAGTAACCAGAAAAGATTTCCTCAATTAGTCAAGTTAATAACTTTCATCATGAACCATAGCTAATTTTGCTTTTTTTTTTACTTTATTTTTGCTCCTTTCTTTGTCTTGGGACTATTTTTAGTGAAGATAAAACCATCCTTGGTTAAAAATGCTATCTGAATGAGACAGTCAGTGATATTAAGTGCTCCTTAGAAAACATTTTCATTATTAAATTAGTGCACTTCAGTGAGGTCATGCCTGCTTAACTATATATATACATGCAGTCCATGCATGCAGCTGGCACTGATGACTTATTGACAGTAGAACTGTTGATGAATTTCGGGAACTGACCCAACCATGACCTCTGAGGAGGGCACCAGGTGTAAATCTGGGAAATGAAACCCAGCTACATATTATATCAAAATTATATAAATACTCAAACGTGGATGAGGATGAAATGCAAGTGCAGTGCTTACTGATTACTATCAAGTAAACTGTATTAATGATATTCTTGAAAAAAAATTGTCAATAATACTTAGAAATGTTGATTAATAAGTTCAGTGAATTGGCTTCATGTCAGAAAGTCCATTTTTGCTAGTAACTGAATATTTGGAGAAAGTTTAATACTGGAATGAGTGAAGCATTTGAAATTTTCAACTTAATAACAATCTACTTTGGAAAGTTGGGCAATGACATAAAAGCTTCTCAGTCATATTATTATAAATCTTTTTTTTCTACCACATGGTCAACTTGTTAGACGCAACCAAACATTTGGAAATGTCTTAAACAAGTTTGATTCTGTTTTAGGACTGAAGAAATGAGCATGCCAGGCACTTTTGCATTATTCAAGCATACGTGCAGTTTGGTACAGATGTTCTCTAGTGTTGAATTGCCCTCTTTTAATCCAGCATGTAGAGCCAGTAGCAAACTGACAAGTACTTTTAAAGTAGGCGTTGTTATCAACAATGTTGCTGTTTGAGGTAATGTCATAAATTTGGTGACTGTATTAGGACTATATTGTTTACTTCATTTCTCCACACCCTATGACACATATTGCTGAGAGGGAATGAGATAGACATGGACAATATGTCTACATAATAAACCTTTGCACTTGCAGAGCGAAGAAATAACAAGAGCTTGTTTAAAATTTTCAGTTTTATTGCATCAAACTTTTTCCGACTCAAGTTCAACACCCAAGCTGTGGCTGTCTTGTTTCAGAAAATAAACCAAATTAACAACTAGGAACACTTTGAAATCTACTTGCGATTATATATGACAATTTTAAATGAAGCTCTCATCGGCAATCTATTTTCATTATTTGCTCAAACCTCAATACTGCTTTTACAACTTCCAGCTTCAATTATACTTCAAATTTGTACTGCAGTGAAAAAATCTAATGGAGCAGGTTTTCAAAGGGATCTGTTATCTTGAATAAATTCAGTCAAAGTACAAACAGGTATTTACATTCACATAAGCCCTGTTGAAAAAAATGTAATAAAGTTCCTGAACAAATATTCTATTATTGCGATTAAAAAGAGTTCTTTTCAACAAGTTTTTCAGTGAAAAATACAATGTGTCACATAAAAGAAATTCATTGTTGATTATGTTTCAGATATGAGCTCCTATTATCCCTGAATGATTATCATTTCATTAAATGATGTATTTCATAATTTTGAAATCGCTTACATGCCAATAAAACAAATGCCAACAAAAGAGCTACTTAGGATGAGCATTCATGCACTTCACCAAGACTAAGCTGCTTTAGGAGCAATTTTATCCTCTACTTCAGGCAAGAATATTGCAATTTTCATTCAGAGAAAGGGTGATTTGGTATATTAGCTGAATAACTCATTCTATCACCCAGTTAGACTGGGCCTGATGTGGAAATAAACATGGGGCAGAGTTGGAGTTGACTGATCAGTGTTAGAATATTTCTGCCTCTCTATAAATTAAAACCAGAAGCATGCACACAGCCCACTGAATATTCACTTGACTAGAAACACTTGACTAAATAGAAAAAAGTTTATGATCAGACCTCTTGTGGTTCATCACTAACCCATAACACAAAAATATTTGGGATTCCACCAGGCACATTGTGTTCTTGCACTTCTTATATATCAATACAAACACCTTCAATGTGAGCATCCAAGTGGGGTGTTGTATGTAAACTAGCTATCACTTCAATCAACAAACTGTACATCTAAGAAATGGCAAGCAAATGGTGGGCTTCTCTGTATGTCAATATCTGCTGTGCAATAAAATATTTTTCATACACATTGCCTCTATGATGAA
Organism: Lingula anatina; assembly: GCF_001039355.2. Next base: position 37,953 of record NW_019775453.1, on the reverse strand, counting down.
AAAACTAAAAATGTTAAACAACAGGCCTGCTATCATTCAATATATCTAGGCAATATTTCTGGCTGATTACGTTACTGTGTTGCTGAGTACAAGACCTTTATTCCCGTGTTGTGCATGACAAGTCCCACCTGACCTGATAAGATAATGTCAAAGACAATGTGGATTTTTTACCAACAAGTTTACCTTTACACCCAAGCACATGGGGGAGGGGGGGGGGGGAGATCACACAGTGCAGTACAGTCATACTGATGACCTCAGGGCACTTGGACAGCAGAGCTGATGTGTAATAACATACCTAGCTGTGTGCATCAGCCACAAACCATCCTCACTGCAGACCTTGATTTATAGCTCACAAGATCACAAAACCCACCCTGACTGACAGACTGAAGAACAGATTAAAGCCCTGATGTTGAGCTGGTAAAACTGTTTAAACATCATCCATTTCTTTTCAACTTGACATGATATGAACACAGAGGAGTGGCCAGGCCTGTCTGTGTCAGAAAGCCAGCTTGAAAAGATCTCAGTTGCAAATATACACATATTAAACTGGATACCCCTTTGTAATCTAACAATCTCTTTCTCAGGCTTAAGGTGTTACAGGTAAAAATATTCATGGTGGTGCCATGACCTACTTCTATATGATAAACAAGCTAACATGAAGTGGGCAATAAAGTCACCTACTGTGTCTGATCACAACCAACACCTCAGATTAAAAACAACAGAGATAAGACTTACAAATGACTGCATAGCATTTAACAATGTAATTATAATAAGAAACAAATAAATAATTCATCACAACTCTGAAGCAAAGTCACTTAAAAACCACATCGTGTACAGCATTGTCATTAGTTTTTCACCTCTTTTTTTTTTGAGCAAATGTCTTTAGGTGTAGCGTATTCTGTAAGCATCATTCAAAATCAGACTGATGCAATGGGACATCTTTGACATCCCATCCATCACATAAACATTCCTTGCTACAGAGTGCTAAACAAGAATGTAATTGAGGCTCTCTGTTATGTCCCTTTAATGTCACGATGATGCTATGTGCAGCCCTTTTTTTATTGCAAGGCATACATTCATGACAAGACTGGCGGGTGAAGGCAATACACGCACTTTTCCTTTTAAGCCATTTTGGAGCCATAAGGAATTCCTTACATCACTCACACTTCACAAGAGCTGGGTTGGCAGGCAGTAACACATCACCATTTTGTGTGTGTGGGATCATACAAAGCAGCAATACTTTTTCCAACCTTTCTTTTTGGCCAGCTCTGAGCCCTGGGCCTGTTGCCTTTTCTCAACAGAGTCACTGCTTTTTTTGCTCTTTTTCCATCGCCTGCTACCAGACTTCTGTCTTTTGATATTGCCATTTATGTCTAAGGCAGCCAACAACGCTGAGTCAAAAACCTCCTTCAAGTGTTTCTGTGTAAGAGCCGAACACTCCATATATTCCACAGCTCCGATCTTGTCCACGAGCTCCTTTGCCTCTGTTTCAGTCACTGGGCGCTCGTTGTAGTGCGCAAGTTCAATTAAAACTTTCACATCATTTCTTAAGTCTGACTGTGTGCCCACTAATAAAACTGGAGTGTGTGGATTATGCTTTCTAATTTCTGGCACCCATTTGTCCATGATATTGTGAAATGATGTGGGAGAGACCACACTAAAGCAGAGCAGGAATACATCTGTGTTTGGGTAGCAGAGAGGCCGCAAGGAATCAAAATCATCCTGTAAAGAGATAACAGAAATACTTCAATACATCATGATTAAAATTTTAAGTAGAAGAAAATTTCTTTTAACATTTAACTCTAAGGAATAATCTTAACTCGTGTAATTTATTTAAAACACACTCAACTGTGCTTTTTCTGTGAGTGTAAAAAAATCCCCTCTTTAATCAAATATAACAGGTGTTGAGGAAAATGAAAGTCATAGATCACTGGCATTTCAATCATGAAGCACTTAGAACTACAAATTTAATGTAAGCAGCATTGCTTCTCTACCGCTTTAGGTCTGTATTCCACATGGTGTGTAGAGTGCAAACCACTGAAGTGTGTGGTTATTATGCAACTTGTATTTATGAAGTTTGGAAGTGTGTGACTAAGGTGTATCCACGCAATTTTATAGACACATAATCTTTTGTGTTGACAGTGAATAAAATTGGGAGGAGTAGAATGACTTAACATCCTTACTGCAAAATAAATATCCTATAAATTCTCAATTATAAATAAATTCTGACACAAAACACAATCATTTGTACTGAACTGTCCATAAAATGAGAGAGGTGCTATGAAACATAATAGCATGTGGAGAGAGAGAGAGCCATTGCCCGCTTTGGCAGTAAATATACACAAAAGAAGAATAAAACAGGAACAGTAATTGTATAAAAATAAAATCGGAAAATCTTTTGTTGGATGTCAGTGAATAAGTGCCTGGTGAAATGGTGTATTTCCTTTGTGAACAATGCATGTTTTTCAGGAACCACTTTTCTGGCTAAAAACACCATCATCGGTCCCACTCACCCAACAAATACACAGTGAACACATTTTTTCATTACATTCAAAAACATATTCAATGCCTATCTTTTGTCTGCAGTTTGTTGGTGTGCAAAGATGCAACAGGTCCCTTAGGTCAAGCATGTTTTAATTTGGTACAAATTGTCCAGTCAGTCATGCTCAGGTATGCTGAGGGACTAAAGGTAGGGTCACTTTTAGGGTCTTACTGATTTAACTCAACTGAATTACGGGGCAGGGAGGGCCACTGGTTCAAAGCATTAGACATCAAATCAAGCAATACATTTCACAGTACCTGATCAACATACTATACACAGACTACTTTCTCTAAGCTAATTAAAATGACACAATGCTATGCTTATAGAAATATAAGAGAATAGTTTCAATGCCTTATGGACAGCTTGCCAAGTTCAATTACCAGTTTCACATTTAGTTGTCAAATTGATTAAGCCCCATTTGTGGACAGGTGTTAAAATTAGTCTCAAAATGAAAACAAACAAACACACCAGCATTGTTCAAATTCAATGCAAAGGAGAGCTTAAACAACTCAATGGGTAAATACTAAGCTTTTAAATTCTATTTTCCATCCCTTCATACTCAATGGTAAAACCGTTGTAAATCTTGGACATTTTCAAAACCTTATCAGCATTATCACGCCACTATTTTCTGCACCACATTCCTGTCTAATCTACTGACTGCACAGTTTATAAACTCTCCGATTGCAGATTTACGCCTCCTAAGGTGCTTTATCTCCTCCAAAATACCTATCTTATTGGGAAAGACATCTAGAGGGTGGAATCAATGAAGTTCAGTCACACCAAGAAATATCTCTTTATACTACTAATAACCACAGTGACAACCCTGGAGAAGCCATTAATAATCCAAAATGTCCACTGTGAAGTGCAGAAATCTATAGGCATTTGTGTGTATATGTATGTGCTGATAATAATGAATACATTGATCTGTGGCTACCTGTTCTGTAAGCTGTTAATTTACACAGTGTCTCAGAGACAGACTTGGTGATTAGGACAACACTGATACAAACCTAGATGATAATATAAGAATGATGTGGGTGCATGAGTGGAAATCTATGGCTTCATATTCTTGTTTACCAGATGCCTGATTGCAAGTTATCACAGGCAGTATTCAATATTTCAAGTTATTTTTGTCATCATCTTGACAACAAAATTAACACCACCTCGGGGCTGCCACTGAGTAACCCCAACTCCTTAAACACCTTGCATTATCACATCAATAACTACGTCCATGCAATACTGACCTCCGCCTTTGACTCAGGGGTCTACACTTAATAATGCCCCAGGAGCAGAGTGAGAAAAAAAAGTGAGCCCCTGTTTTCATGGTAAACAGACATGAAGAGGGAGATTTGGTTACTCAAACAGTTTTCATAGGGTGACACCCCTCCACAAACAAAGTCACTTGACTAAACACTGCTGGCACAATGGGGACACAATACACTTTGATATTAAAAGGTGAGGCCGCTCAACCCAGTCCATTCAGAAGATCACTCATCAAAGACGGAAAAGTGACCGCCCCTTGTCACCTGCTTTTAAGTCTCCTGCCTGTATGTCCAAAACAAGGCCGCTACCTCTATTCTCAATAACATACTTATTTCTCCAATTTCTTAAATTGGGGGACATTCTATCAATAGTCAATAATGAGACCGAATAATGAGATCAAAGCTACAACCCAAAGTAACATTAAACACACTGGTCTCAGTTTCAAATAGCTTCACTTAAAAAAAAAAAAAAGATCTTCCAGCTGTCAAATCATACATAGAGACAAAAAAAGATTAACAGGAACAATCAATTTTTGTTCTAGCAATTTTTTGTACCTTTTCTCAAAAAGTACAAATGCCATCCCACGTTTACCTATCATGTAGTATTGTGCAGGGCAAAAATTGTCCACAAACCAAACCATCCATGTAAACAACATCCATGTCAAATTTGCAGGTGTGATGTTTCCTGGTTGACCATGGTGAAAAGACCAGGTAACAAAAACCAGCCTTCTGTATTAAAGCAAAAGGGAAAGATTGATAGACCATAAGTTATTTAGACAGTGATGTGCTTCTGGCAATTGTTTTGTCACCCACATTCCCATATATTGTAAAACTTACACCAAAAATGGAGAGAGGAAATCCACAAGTACTCAATTGTCAACACATGCTATTCTCTTTAAGGGGTTTAATCAATATTTTTTCACTTCCGTTATTCTTTCCCTCTGTGTAGGTACAACAAGCAATACATTGATTTCTTGCTCAACAAGAATCGGACCATCAGAAAACCAGGTGTAAAAACAAAACATGGATTCAGTATAAATGTTATAGGAAGGCAGTGCCCTATTGAGAGAGTCTGGTGCACTCTGTGGCTCGCCTTGTGTGTTCTCAAGTAGAGATCAGGTGGCTGGGTCCAGTGTACTATGGCAGCCTGCATTTGCAAAAGAATGGAAGCAATCAGACGAGAAGTGGTCATTGTTAACGCTAAATAAGAGAAAACGCCCTTCTTTACTTATTACAACTGTCCAGAGTTGATGAAATGGAAACTAAACAAGGCCAGTTTGCCCTGGCTTAAGTTTATCTCAAAAGTGCAAAGTTACAGTATTTTCCTAAATGGTCCGAAGACAAAAAGTGCCTGTTGACCAGTGGGCACCAATTACATTCTTGCGGTGCTCGGGTCACTTCAAAACCACGTAATACCATTGAAACTCAAGGCAACAGCACTAAGTGACCGGCAGCCAGTTAGACAGGTAACATGTACAAACAGTTTGGCCGAAAATCAGATGAATCTCGCACACAACAAACATACCTGGCCTTTACCTTTACCTCTTATCAAACTGATTGGTTACTTTTTAAGCAGGTTTGATCATGATGAATCAGCCAGTAATCACCAGGCTGCCATGATAAATATAGAGCTGATTGAGCAATCAGTAACGGCAATGGAAATATAACGGTTTCAAAAACAGTCATCAATCTTTTGATAATCAATCAAAATTTCCCATTCAACATTGGACGGTAATACTCCTTAAGTCAATAGAGAACAACTTTCAAATTTTCCAGCACTCTACTTTATAGGACTGCCAGGCTTATTTCACGTGTAACGTTGTTTTTTGTGTAAAAAAAATTGTTAGGGAAATAAATATGAGAATTTTATCGTATGTTTGCTTAATATTCATAATCTTTTTTCAAGGCCAATAGAGTCTAGAATGACCTTACTAGCTGTTTAATCGTACACAGGTGCATGGGAACTGTCTGTGCAAACTTCTACAGAGTCAAAACAAAAGGAAAACCACAAAGACAAACAAAAGCCTCAAACTCTTGGGGTTCTACAAATAGTACAGTAATATTTACAAAACAAGAAAAAAATACACAAACAGAAATGGGGACCTCCTGTGTAGGAGTGACATTTCAAAAGTGAGGACCCCTGAAAGACTTTTTTCAAAAAGTCTTTTTAGCACATGAAATGTATAAGGTGGGGTAAAATAAAGCATGTAAGACCAAGGTTGACAAACAATTTATACATTACAAGAAATACTTTTGGAATAAGCACTTCCTTTATAAATGTCTGAGATAACTTCTTGCTCTAAGGTTACTCAGGTACCAGGCACAGTGGGGTAGGGGTACAGGCAATATAACACTAAATATCATGCCCTGCCCTTCCCATACATCTCTGTACAAGTTTAAGGCGGGGCAGGGACAATAACATGCAGTAACATATATGATGTGTTAATGACTGTGCTCTGATCTTCCTGTCATTTATATATATATTCAAAATGTATCGCAGCATGGTGGCTAATATCATAATATGCATCCGACTTCACCCAGTAGTAACTCTAGCCCACCAAGTGCACACGGTTTTATTCATTCCCTCATGCAATTTGCAGCATGGGACACGATTAGCTAACCACAAAAGAAAACTGTTCATTCACTAAGATTCTTCATTGACAGGAGTCATGTAATAATCCAATCCAATTCTTCTACTCATTTACTGAATAAGGCAGATAAGTACATGTTCGGTCCTGCTGTTTACGGACTTGTCTCGTAATCACTTGACGTGAAAAGGATCAAAAATAGTAATCATCGCGGTTTCACCAAGAACTGAAAATAAATCTTGGCCAAAATTCAGGATAACTCATTAGGCACACTGCCTATCAAAAGCATCTGAGATGATATAATTTCAGACAGGATATTTTGTATCTTTCCATCTTTCTGATGCTCCTATATCCTGGCAAGAAACTTAATAACATATGGTACCAGGTAGAAAAATGGAATATCACTTCCACGGGAACAATTCAGCTTCTCTAACAGTGGATTCCAAGAGCCTAATCAAATAATTTTTCATATTTCTAGGAAATTGAGTTCATGTTGCTACCAGGAAATATAAGAAAATGTTAACAGGTTTTGTTGAAAACAGAAATTTATACCACCTGGACTCACTTAACTTCCCCACTCCTTAACTGGGTCACCCGGTGTGATGTAGATTAAATAGGACATAAACATAAAATGCTGGCTATGAAATGAATTCAAAATCAACAGGTGTGGTTTTTTTCCTACTAAACATTTTGCAGAAAGCAACAACAACTGCTGCACTAGAGCCTGGTTATATATAACTTGCTTGCAAGTTCAGTTGTCCAATAAAGAAAACATCCCAAAATAGATACAACACTGAATGCCTCAGTGACATAACAGTTTCTGCAGCAAGACCAATACATTTAAGAGACTGCTAAGGTTCAGAATACAGGAATAAAGAAATTACTTAACAGACTGCCATATTCATACCAAGTTACCTCAAACATGTTGCTTGATACACATCTTCACAAAGAAATAACGAAATCTTTTTTGTGGTTTATTCGTACCTGTGGTAGTTTTTTTTTCAAAGTGCTTCAAATGCCAACCTGATCAAGACTTATATTTCAAAACTGATCAGAAGCAAAGAGGTATAATGCTATAGCTCAGTGTGATATTCAATATGTATCATGATGCAAACATGTATGAAATGCACATAACAAACAGTTACACAACTCTGTTTATACATTAACAAACCATCCCTGAGCTCCAGGTGTGAAGCTCTCTCACAAACACTTAATTTAGATACATCCAGTGTGCACAACATGCACTGCAAGACCCAAAATTATGATAATTATCCAGTGTATGTTAATATGGCGGCACTAAGGAGATGGGTAATTTACTCATCGCAGGTGACACCAACTAACACAGACGTGATTTAATATCAACCATTACACCTACCTGGCCTGCTGTGTCACAGAGCTGTAACCTGACTGGTTTGTCATCTACTTTGACCACAACTGAAACAGAGACAATACATCAACATTAATATTTTATTGATGTCCGTGTGTTGACAGGAATGACTTGGTCCTGTTTACAAACTATATATCTGGACATTGACATTTGCCTCAAGGGTAAACTTACACCGATGGTCAAACCCCGGTGGTCAACCAGTATTCCGTCCACTCTATAATTTTTGCATATAATTTTATTCTATCTGATGAGTATGCAAACTAAATTTTCTTCCCAGGAAGTGTATTATGAATATAACGAGGCAAAAATCCAACAAAATTAACTCCAAACTTTACACCCATAGTTATTAATAACTACTATAATGGATGCTTATTTGTACAAAAGGGATAAACGCTGTAAGATTTCAGTCAGCGTCCTTTCTTCTTTTGTTTTAGGTCACAGTTCATGGGTATAACAGCAACAAATGGCTGCTCGCATGACTGGAATACTGGACTCGACATGCAACAGACTTGTACAAGCAAGCCTTCTAATGAGAACTTCCATTGAGGAAGGTTGCATGACAGACAAATATATGAGAAACAGTACAGTTATTGTCAAAGACCCCTAACTTAATGCACACAGTGCAGCCTATGTATAATGGGCTATGGTTGACTGTGAAGTGGCAGGTTCTACCCCATACCGTGTATTACTCATTGCTTCATGCAGGTGGATATATTTTTCAGCTTTTTTTTCACCAACAGATGTTTCATCTAGTTATAAAATCCCTAACTTTATTTACAGCAAATTCTGTAGAAGTCAATGCACTCTAGCTTGACTCCTTTCAGTGTTTCTTATAAGTGTCATTATATTATCTCCTACTGTTTTGTCCTTCCAATAATGATAAAAAAAGAATAACAACCCAGCAAAAAAGTGTTGGCTTGGCTCAAAAGATGATACAAAAAGTCTGCAGGTAACACACAGTTCACGTGTGCACACCTTCATTTCATATGATCCAATATCAGACAGGTCTTCCACCTGGTGAGTCATTCTATTATTTTTGTTCAACTGGTATACACGGTTTTATTGATGGACTCAACGTATGCTGGGGGCCTTTTTCTTTTCTTTTTGATCCAACTTTCTACAAAACTGTAATATCTTATTCACATTTAAAGTGCAACAACAAAATTGGATAAAAATTACCTTCACATGGGAAGTATGAATCAGTGGTGGGCTCCTAATTCGTCCCGATTATTTGTCACCTGATATCAAAGGGCAGGTGAACTGTTGTGACAAGAATTTTGAACCAGAAAAAGTTGTAGACTGCAGAAGTTTTAGTTTAATCAGTCAATAAACCAGAGGAAAAAAGTGAATTGATGGCTTTGCCAAGGCCAGGTCTTGAGAAAACAGATTTTCCTGCCTCAAATAAATCAACCTTTCATGATGGCCAATTTTGTTTCATTGATTTTAAATAGTTAAGGTAAATGAATGATACTTTTTCAATAGGCTAATCTTCAGATTATCCCCGAGTCTTCCTTTCAGTCCTTCCCCCTTTCCCTCAAGGGTGTGAAAGCAATAAGGACTGTTTTGAAAAAGTATCAGTCTTGCTTCGGTTGTCAAATACTGAAAACTCTGAATGAAAGGGAATTGGGAACCCTCCATGTGCTTATGAATGGGCAGCTGACAAGCATTGAGTAATGTTTATTTACTAAAATTGTAACAAAAGCCTTGAAGAAAAGTCAACCAGCACTTGCAGGTGTAAACCTGTGGGAAAGTTGACAAGGGGCAGACCACCTAGCATAATGTTTTCAGTTTTTGTTTTGAGAAAACAAGCCATGAATTAAACTGATACACTAAATTGTGTATGTGACACACAAAAGCTTTAGCCAATACCCATTCATTCCGTCAGCAAAAAAACTACAACTAGCACATAACCACCCATGCTATTGAAAAACTTTCCTATTTAAATTGAAAAGAATTGTGGCATACATTTTAACAGTAGTTGAATACACTTTATAGATTTCAGTTACACCCAACTTTGATTTTTATTTAACTCTGATAACATTTATTTAGTTCAATGAACACCAACTTCGATGGGTTTGTCTTAGACCACACTGTGAAGTAGCTAAGTAACTAAGTATTAGGAGCAAGAAAAACAATTATTAAAAATGCATAAAAAACTTACCTGAATAATTGTCAAATGCTGTCGGCACATATTCTGTGGGATAACCGTTTGTTGTATAACTGACAACTAGACTTGTCTTTCCTACAGCACCATCTCCTATTAAAACACATTTTACTCGGGAATGATAGTCACTTTCTATTGATACCTGTCCGTGATCGACAACATCGGGCAGAGAGTACGAGTTGGCTTCCATTGCTTGAGCTTGGGGCGGCATTGTCGGGCAGTTGCCTAGACTTTCCGATGTCCTCGAAGTATCACCCGCCAGAATGATACTAAGATACCACTCTACGTGTTGAGAAGTGCTAAGAATCTACCTGTGACATACAAGTTATTATTGCAAAGGCTTGCAACGAGTGTCTATGCTCAGCCTATATTTTACGGAGGGCACTCGCCCACTCCACCAGCCTATATTGCGAAGAAACGCCACTTGACGACTCGTTCCAAAGGGATATATTAATCCAAAGGGTCGAGTTGGTTGAAAGCTTGGGTCAACCTTTCCTCCACAATGGAAATAACTTGAAACCTGTGGATGTTATATCTCCAATGCGATACCTGCAATTGCTTATCATCAACTGAGCTCTCTGAGCACGGGTCAGTCTGTATTTATGACAGCCTAAAAGCGGATTGGCTGAGAGAGAGTGTGACGTCATGTACCATCAATGAGCGCACTTGTCACTCAAAAGAGTGCGGTGTTCTGTTCATACTTTTCAGGTGCCTCCAGACTTTTATTTTTCAGGTGCCTCCAGACTTAAAAATGAATTCTGACGTTAGATTCCTGAAATAAAAGTGTGTCATATCTTTTAGAGCGGAATTGTTTTTGGTTGTTATTATTGGTACCAACGGTAACGCTGATAATGAAACGATTTATTCACAATAGAATTAAAAAATAATCGCTCTGATTAGAAATAGAAAGAGATCTGTTTGAATAGTCACGGCATTACACACAATCAAACAAAAAAAACTCTTATCGAAGAGTTCGTTTTCCGTCAGCATTTGATTTTTCAATTTTAAAACTAACGTCAATTTTATATTAATTTCATTGATAAGTCTTGATATCAAGGTGTACCATGGTCTATAAAACCAAGCTAGAAAAGTGGAGATGAATGTCACAAAAAGAAAACACTGATAAGGTTTTGGGTGTAAGCGACTTTCTTGGACGCTTTGGCATCAGAGTTTTCACAAGATACAATCCAGTATTATTATACTTGCTAATTGTGTACTGGTTGCCAGCCGGAACTTTTGCGGTCTTTGCACTTACCTCCAAAAATACACTGCTGCTGACCCCTGGCGACGAACGGTAATAGACCGTGAAGCAACAGGGGGAGCGCGAGTCAGCAGGAGTAGGAGTGGGTCTTTGCGCGCTAGTAGTTCTAAAGACCGGTAGACTGCAGCGTGTTTTTGCTTGGTTACTAATGCATCTGTACATCCGTATGCTCAGAAAATATAATACCTAATACATCAGAAATTTTAAGTTGAATTTGTGAAAGGGAAGAGCCGTCAAGTACCCATATCTCATAAAAATTAAATACATGTTTGGTATGTCTAAAATGCATATAATTTAAAAATATTTGCATGATAAAGTAAAAGGAATGACGGACAGTAATTACTACTCCTTAATCTCAAGTACTGTACGCCCATATAGTAACGATAAGCTTTCAAGCCCATAATTTGGTACCGGTAAACAATCAACAGCGTGTGTTACAGTGTTTACTTTTCCCTGTATATACATGGGTGGATACAAATAACGACCTATCAAAGCGTCAGTACAACTGCCTTTTTTAAAAATAATTTATTGATTGATGAGGAAGTGGTCCCCTTATTACGGTCAGATACTCTGAAACTGCATGGAATTCTGCTTTAATTGCTTCCCATTTAAAGAACCATTGAATGGCCATTCAACTTCTTGGTCATTTTAATTTTACTCAATTTTTGCAGCTACATGTAAAACAAACTTTATTTTCTCCATTTTGTCCATTAGACACAGGTGACCAAAATATGACCCTCTGTCTAATTTGCAAGTTAAGGCCATTAGTGTAATAAAACTCATTAGTTTCATTTTTGAAAGTAACTGGAAGTAAATGCATCATTGTTTTCTTTAATTTTGAAATTACACATGTAGATATGAGTAGTTGGCCTCTTATATCTTATTGGTACCGATTATTTTCCCTATCAGAAATGACTTTAACAAGTGTTGTATGCTCTGTTAGAGAAGATTGCAATAAATAACTTGGCTTAATGTCAAAGACTGAAATAATAAAACGAAAGAGAAATAATAATAATAGTAACCAGCAATGGAAAAATAATGGTAAGCATTATGCTTAACAATATTAATAAGAATATTAATGATAACAATAATATTTATGATAATAGTAGAATTTAGAAATAGAAGAGAGCTCAATCCAGGACCTTTCTTTTTCCACTCATTACACACCTTGAAAATGCATGGTGCCTAAATCTGATAAAGTAAGCAAATTATTTAATTAAATAAATTAGAACCATGATTATCCTTTAATTTTCTCATAACACATGGAGAACTTCAAGAATGTCTGATAACCAAATGTTTTCTTCAGAAATTACTTTCATGATTGTGGTATGCTTCGTTTAGTATGATCTGCAAATACGTATGATACAGAAAGATAAAAACTGAAAAAATTGTATAAGATGATATGTTGGAAATTATACATATAAGGCATATATAAGGCAAATATTAAACTTCAAGGCACACTGCTGTCCACTTTGCCATTCCTCAAGTTATTTTGAGTAAGAGTACAGTATCAAAAAAAAACTTCAAAAAGAACAGCTTATTAAGGAAGCTGAGTTTGTAATGCAATTAAAAGCATGGAATAATTATATTTCCATTACTTTTTATTATTGATATTAAGATGCATATCTTAAAATAGCTGTTTGATGATGTGAATTTAATTAAAAACTAACACAGTCTGATCTTGCCTTAATTGTTAATAATTCGCCTCTTCCACGTGATGAGAAAAGCACTCATTAAGTCACTGAATCTCAGAGTAATTTAATTAAGACCAATAATACTTTTCATTAATTATGCTGCTCACTATGTAAATGCTGAAGGATGACCCCATGTTCAACAGATAATCTTTCTCATTTGTCAGTAATTACTTTTATGTTGTTGCATGCTATTGTTGAATATGCTGATAACTGTGTTGTAAGCATTTTCTTTGACCTTTTGTACTGTGTTAAATACTTTTTCTTGTCAAAATGAATTTTATAGTTGTCACATGGTGCTGTTTAATTGCTGTTGTTAATTGAACATTTAACCATTTAAAATAAAACAAAGGAGAATATTGATTATTTGACTGTGGTAATTTTTTAAAAGTAATTGGATTACTTTAAAACTTTATGGGGGGGGGGGGAAGTAAAGTACAAAGGTTGGTTTTCTTAATGTCCCTTTGCAGTTTCATAAAAAGAATTCTTAGTGTGAAACTATTTAAATATTAAACACATTCCTTAAAATGACATTTCAAAGATTTATATTTGGAACCATATTTAGAGCACATTTTTTTTGAAGGAAAATAAATTGTAGGAAATATCTGAAATATTGCCAGTCTCCACTTCTATTACAATTTTGAATACAGAGCAACTCTTAAAAGCAACTTAAGACTGGAAGATATTCTGCTTTCTCTAATGACATTTCTCTTTAAATGTTTTGAAGAGTAGGGGGCTCAAGGCTTAATTCATGTGATAAATTCACAAAGCGATACAAGGCAGATGCAGTTACCACTCACCCTAATGTTTCGACCACGAACAATCTTTATTTCTATTGAGAGATAGGCTGTATAGTACTTGATAATCCTCATACATAGAGGTGCAATAGGTGTATGAAAACATACTTGAATATAACAGTCCCAATGTCTCCAGACCCGCAAACAGACTTCTGACAGATTAAAGAGACCAACTCCACAGTGTTCAAGACGTAAGGCCAAGTGCAAACAAAATTGAATTTTTAAATTTCATTTATCCAAACACTTAAACCCAGATAAAAAGAAAAAGGAAATGACATTAGCAAGGCATTGTGGTCAACAGAGCTTTGTCAATCATGAGAACAATAGTCTAAATTTATGGTATACAAAAGCATTCAGCATCATTTTAATCTTTTTCACAAATGTGAAATGAGATTCAAACTTGACTTTTTAGAAATAAACTTCAGAAAAAAAAAAGAAAAAGAAAAGTTTATTTAAAACAGGAATTTTTTCTTTCTAGTTTTGCAGCTAGAGATGATGAAGCATTGATTCAGCAGTACATCCTTCTGAACTTAATACAGCAGATTATTCCCACCACTCAACTTCCCAGGTAGAAATCTCCGGAACTTGGTCTGGTGTCAACTAGTCTACTCCTCAGACTAATCTGCCACTTTGCACAACTGGCTACTTCATTTATCAGTTTACTTGGACTTGCTCAAGGACCAATAGAAATGTATAGGTATCAGGAAAGACAAATGAGTGCAAGTCCACACTTCTTTGTTTACCAGAAGTATTTGCATTAAGTCTATGAACTCCATATCTGAATCAGTGTACGAGTTGTGTTTTTGAGCGATTTTATATTAATTTTCTCATAAACAGTCCAAACCAGGAATTTATATGAATTTGTCTTTATTCTCAAATTGCATTGAAATTGCATACATAATTGCACATTCATTGTAGAAGGCCAGTGATACATAATTGTGAATATTATCACCAACATGACATTCTTAAATAATCCAAGAAAACAAGGATTTTCAAAATAAGGGTTACAGGAGAGAAATTTGACCATACACATTTTTAATAGAAAAATAATCTAATATCTAAGCACATTTCATAAACAGAAGTAAAATCATTAATGTAATGAAGAAATCATCAGCACGTGCATGTAATTGCAAGCTTAGGATAAAAATTGATGATTCCAAAAAAAACTAATACTGATATTTGATCAATCAATAAATACATAAAATGTAATTTGAGAAGAAAAGGTCTCAATCGAGTCAATATAAACTGGTTCTGTATATTCCCTGATTTAGTCAAATATCATATACTTATCATTTATCACTACTGGTGCTGTCTTTTCTTGATAAAATGTTTAATATAATAATTCATGCCAAATGGAATCATTCAGTGATAAAAGATGAGCAGTTTGTAAATACTTAGATTCAAAGTGTTCAACTGTGACATTTAAATACCATATATTTCATAAATAATTAAAGACAGCAAATAATAATTTCATAATTCAGTTCGGGTTTAGCTTTCCTTTCTCTTCCAATGTTAGAATTAATGAAAAAAATCTTAACAATTTAAATCACGGGGTACTACAAACACACACAAACATCTAGATTTAATATTAAGAAGAAAAAACTTTGTTCTATCATTTCCTAAAATTTTAGTGCATAGTTCAATCTTCTGATTGACCCGAGTTTGCCTTCTGTCCTGAAGTTTCTGCAATGAATTGTCTGAAAAATCAAACATAGAAATAAAAACAACTAGTTATTCACATAGCTTGCAATGGTATCGCTTGCAATATTGCTGTTTTACAAATGGAATGCTGAAATATAGACATCACTGAAAGAAGGTTCAATTTGTATAGTTTTGTTCACTGAGATGTGATCAAGTAAGCAGAGAAGCTGCATATGAATCAGTCATCATGCAAAGGTATAGAACTAAGCAAAATGACCTTTATTATTTCGATATTAATACCTAAGATCTCAATCAAGTTATTAGGACTTAAGTTCATTCTAAGTTGTTGAGTCTAGCTCCATAAGTCTCCAATTTGGGTCCTGTTGTAATGTGTCAGCCCTGAATAGAAGACATTCTAACACAGAAGACACTAATGCCAGGAGCAGGGAGTGGTTGGACTACACCAGCAGGGGAGGCTTTACCAGACAGCACGGAGAAACTATTGAAATGTGGCAGAAAGATGGGCAAAAAACTGGCCAATTTAAACTATGCAAATAAAAAAGATCACCAAAAAACTAACCAGACATTCTCTTCATACATGCAAATCATAAATGATTCTGTCAGAGTCTGAATGTTTTTTCTACTATGGAGATTTTCTCTCTCTCTCTCTCTCTCTCTCTCTCTCTCTCTCACACACACACACACACACACACACACACACACACACACACAAATAACATGCACTAGGAATTTTACTGGTAAACTTCTAACTATTGTTAAACTGATATAACTATTGTTAAACTGATAGAAATGAGCTACTCTTATAAAGGAGTAAGCAAAATGGAAAATTAAAAAAAAACATACTGAAAAACCTTAAATCCTAACATTCCCAAATGACAGAACTTCAATAACTTTAAGGATGGTCTACAATGAATGTACTGTAAGCACTTGTGCTCAGGAGTTTCCTGTGATTGACATGCTACTGAAAGAGGGTTGTAATTATGCAGATACAATAACTGTGGTTGAACCTGAAGTCAAAAGAGACAAGCAGGCGCACTACACGCAAACTGCCACTATCCATGATGAACAAACAACAATTCGTGTCACTTGTTGCCAAGTGCAGATTTTACAAGAACCATTTTGTGCCTTAATTATGGAAATATGAACTGTAGATGCAGGGCAGTTTTAAAATTTTAACCAAAGGCCACTAACCATAGGCTACTACTTTTACATCATGCCTCATGAATTTCACTTTGTCTAGTAAATGTATGACAAAAATTATGCTATTATAAGGTTCATGGTCCATGCAAATACACTTGTGCAAAATGACCAAGGTATTTTAGTCTCTGCAGCATTACAAGACAGTTTATTTTCACTGAGCAGTTCAAAAAACTGAATTATACCTCAAAGTAGCTGGTAAATTGGAAGACTTGTATATATCACGGTGTCCAAGACCCTCGGATTTATCAAAAGAAACCAGCTTCACTGCACCTGCACCTTTTTCTTTTGAGGAAACGGCCTTCTTGTACAACTGGAAAAAGTTGAAAGGGAATAAGTTACTCCCTGTAGATTCAATGAAATCATAAATATGGAAACACTCCTCACATTTTCTTTTGCTCTGATAATTTCTTTAAATTTTGTGAGAAAACTGGCATACTCACTAACTGCAAAGAACTTGTACTAAAGGCAAATATAAAAAGTAAAAAAGAAAAAAAAAGAAAACAATTAACCTTCACTCCCAGTTCATAAGGCACCATGTAATCATCCTCTGCATGGAGAATCATGATGGGACATGTCACAGCAGAAATGCTGGAAAATGAAAATAGTGTTATTTAAATACCATTTAGATATTAAAAGTTTTTCAGATGTCTGACTGTAGTTTAATACACCTATCTAACTAGTGAGTGGCACCATCAATAGGAAGAGAATTGACAATTAATGTAAGTAAAGACTTTAATGTTGAGTGTCTGGCATCAGACACATATTTAATATTTGTATTTAGAAAGGAGGACTCCTGCTTTGTCTTGTACTGAACTTGTACAGCAGAACATTAGAGGCCAAGGGGCAATTAGAGCAAGTCTTGGGATTTATTTTATCAGCACTAGGCTGGGATATTTCACATGGGTTGATTATTGAAAAGTGCAGCTCATACAAAAATGGTGCAGAAGACACATTTGGATACAATATCTTAAATGAATGGAAAAGGATGACATTGGGTATTAAAAGGAAAACTATAAAAAATGTAATAAAAAAACAGTGCAATTATTTGCACCAATAATTTGGCTTAATGCCCTTAAACAAAGTGAAGATATACCCTCATTTACTACAGGGTGGTGCATCACCTACATTTGAATAAGGTGGGAATTACTATAAGCAACAAATAAATTTCACTTTCTCTCACGGTTTTTATTTCCTACTTTTGGTAGCCTTTCAAGCACTTATATGAGAAAAAAGCACCCACTTGAAGAGAAACACTGACTAACAGTGGATAAAAAAGACCCTTAAATATTTCAAAATGTCTAATACTAATAGTGGAAAAGGTACCTTTATGTTGAAAAAAAAAAAAAAAAGGAATTTTTTGCTAGGTGCCAATGTTACTTAAGCACAGCAAAATAAGTTAACTACATTGTTGCATGATAGAAATTTTTTCAGAAGTTTTTAAACTTTGGAAACAGTGTTGGAATGCAGCAGACTTTAATCATAAAATTTTTCTCAATGATCATTTTTCTAACTGTCAAGGGTGAGAAAAAACGGACAAGAACACATCAAACAGTTTTTGAGGAAGAAATGAGTCACTTAAGTACAGGTAATAGCCTCCACAGATCTGATACTATATAACCACAAGGCACAGCAGTGTGAATTGGTTTGTGAATCATAGTGACAAGAGCAGCATAATAATGATACACGTATTTAACTTAAAGAAGCAGTGTGGTAAGGATATACCAGTTGGCTGACAGTGTGGAGATAAAACATTTCATACTTTCTAGACCTGTACCCAGGGCTGGGGTGGGGGTTTATATGGACCCCACTTTCAGCAGGGAAAGGGTCTGCTCTGGGCAAAATTTGATCTACATCTACATTTGATCTGTATGTACACGAAGGTTTCATGGTAAAAGGCCCACTTTTTTTAGAAAAAGAGTCCCCCTCCCACCCTGATATAAAGCTTAGGTGCCATCACACTGGGCTTCACTCTTTCACAACTATGAAAATTTCAAATTTTTAACAACTTTCACTAGTCTGGACTGTTATCTAATTTGGTCGCCTGTTTACCTTAACGGTGTCTCTGCCACTCTAAAGAAAATTGGCCACAGGTTGCTTTTTAGTCTTATTGTGTCGTTTTATTGCAGTCACCAACACAACTTGGTCACATCTTAAGCCTGCATTGATTTGTTGATCGCAATATGACTGCAACAGGCTTGCAATAATGCTTGTGAGTAAAAAATTCCTCAAAAGTTAGCTTCTGGATGCTACCAGTGACATTCCAAGCAACTTTAGTCTATTAGGACCTGTGAGACCCATAGAAAGTGACTTGAGAATTGTGAGACCTAGATATGCCATCCAGAGTCACTGGATCAGAGTTTTTTAACAGTTCAATGCACTTGCAAACCCTTAGGCGACCAGTAAAGAGTAATGGAAACCAAGAGAGAAGGGGGGGGGGGGGGGTGGGGGGGGGGGCTGGGAGACTATCGAAATCACGTGCCCACCACCTTGTAACCCCAGGGTGATTCTTTGTGACTGTTGGTCAATGTGGGTCTCCCAGTGGCTGCAAGCCTGGTGTAAACAGAGTTTTCTGTCCTATTTCCAGTCAACTTGAGTCTACCTAACTTGGTGCAACATAACTTGACAGGTTATCTTATTATGATATATTCAACATACAATGGTGTTAGGATTGAAGGACAACAGATGGTTAAGATCTTCTGTCTCTTCCAGATTTGTTTTGCTAAGATAGGTAATAACACCTTGCAAAATTTGATATTACAAATTTTCACATCATCTTACATACATAAAACAGAATCCAACTCAAGGATAAGTGTGGTAAAACATAAAACATCATTTAAACAGTCATGTTATGTAATACATTGTGTATGATCTATTGAAAGTGCTTTGTTGTTGTATTTTAATTTTGTAGTTGGTGTTATTAGTTCAAGAAGATTTTACATTGTGATAAAATGACATTATGGATATATTCAGGGAATGGTGGCCCTCCCTCTCTAGCAATACGTAAGCAGCTGTCTTACAGCTATATCCTGCCATGAGGTAATACAAAAGGAAATAAAAAAAGCTTTAAAAAATAGAGATGTTTTCATTTCCTATAATAAAAGATAAACTTCTGCCCTTTGCTCACACTTAGCAGATATGATAGGCTTCACTACTCCACCCTGGCCTCATTGTACTCTTAATCTTCTTTCACAATACATTCTATGTCACATAAAACACTTGTAGGCATGAGGTTTCATTCAGAAGAGCAATATCCCAAAATTGAATTAATTATAAAGCGGCAACCCGTAGTGCACTATTATCTCAATTCACAAACAATTTAGTTAATTTTCTCCAATTTGAAAGAAACTTGTGATGCTTTCAGGTGTGTTGCTGGAGCCACTTTTGAAGGGAGGATGCCTTAGTGGATTAGAACTATGTCCTTTTCTATAGAACGGCTGTCATTAGTTCTACCTCTGCAGTGCAGGAGACATGAAAGACGCCAGAGTTACTCACCGCCACCAGTTTGCAGGTCAGAGATTTGCAAAAACATTAACTTACCACATTCTGATGTCTCATTGTCAACTGAAATAAGATTCGGAAGTTGGGGACAAAGAGGATCAGACACCTGAGGACTCTGGAGAAAGAAAACCACAATCTCTGCAATATCCAGTTTAATTCTTTGGATTAGTTAGTCATTCACAACATCCTATCTTCAAGTTAATCTCCCCAATTACGTCAACCATTGTCCCTCAAGACGAAAACACAAGTATTCTTTTAAAATGTCACTATACTTCCTTATTATCAAATACTTCCTTTATTGTTTTAATGGTGAGTTTTTTCCCTTCATATCCCTGAGCCCCCTGAGGGGATGTGGCATAATCATAGTTCACAGCTCTTGTCACTTGTCTAATGTCACTAGTTACTGAAAGTTCAGAACAAGGATATTGTGCAACTGAGAACTAAATAAGGATCCAGTACATGAAATCAGTTGACTTTGTGCTTTACCTTTCCACATCAGTCCTACTGTCCAGTATTCAGTCTATGAACGCTAATACCTATCAAGTTTGATAGGTCCTAGATGTTAGTAAAAAGTTCAACTAGGAAGTGTTTTGAAAAAAAAATACTAAATATAAATTACATATGTGGTTAGGAGATTTATAACAGCTGTGATATCTTTTTATTTTACCAAACTTTTTGGCAATAATTTTGATTATGAATAAAAATACCATCTAAAATTAAGTTACAGATACAGTTTACATGATTTGCAATGTCTTATATCTTGTTAAGTATTTTTATTGTATACCCAAAAAAAACTGCCCAAAGAAAAGTTGCATCCATTTTTTTGTTGGGTGTCTGGAAACGAGTGGTATGGACCATGATCTAAACACCTGTTTTAAGCACTACCAAGAAGTCACAACTTTTTTCAGTATTCAGGTCTATTCACAGGTCTCTGTCAGAGGTAGGTGTGGGAACCAGAATGTTACAACTTTAGCACAATACAAAATATAAAAAAATTTCCAAATAGCCTTCCTGATTCAAACCACTTCTAGTTTAAGATGTAATTCTACAAAACAGGAGTGGCGGAAATACTATTTTTACGGCCACAGGTCTATATTTGTATATTATGAGGATGATTTAACAACTGGATACAACTTGCATTTTTTTCTGCCATCTTGGATTGTGGTATGGGTAGAACATTTTTCTGCACTGCTGAATTTGATTGATAGATAATGGGCTTTTGTTAGCAAATCCGCCATGTCTTGACATCAGCATAATAAAGGAAATTAAAAATCACTGAATCTGAACTTGCAAAATCCAGTATTATTATTTTTTGATGTAATTCAATAAAACAGGAGTGGTAAAAATAATTCCACCTGTTTGTGTTTCAATGTTTAAAAAATGTTTCAATTATAGGGGATGACAGGCAATTATCTGCTGACTCAACACTGCTTTTCAGATTAAAAGTTTCATTAGCCTTTCTTTGATACCTCAACGTGGGAAAAATCAAGAAAATTAAAAGAAAGGTCTTATTTTAAATGCTGTCCTACAAAAATTCCAAATCATTTTTACTATTTAGACAATACAAACTTTTTGCAAAAATATCCTATGCATTTTCGTGTAAGATGGATTTCTTTTGTGTCAAAATTCTATTGACAATTATAATATTAATGACAGCAAAACATTTTGACCATAAAAATTCGGCGGGCCTTTTTTGTGTTGTAATATAGATCTCCCTTTTTGAAATTTGAGAAAGACAGAGCTAAAGACAAAGTTTGTGGGAGAAGAGAGAGAGAAAGAGAGAAGAAGAAGAAATGTAGGAAAGATTACCATCCATTTATAAAAACACCCAGATGAAATGGCTACATAACAAAAGAAAAAAATCACACAAAGTTAATAGATGGACGGCTGATATCAACCACTAACTGGACCACTATGTCAATCTTTCTCTTTTTTGTGGTAGAGCATTGAGGTCTGCCTGGCACAAACAAGGACAAGGCTCCAAAGATCACCTGTACTCATGCACTGCCAGTTATTACACACACAGGTACACCTCAATCTTCATAACACCCTGTCATTAAGACACATGATTCTGCAATGGGAGAGGAAGCCAAAATTACTACCTTGTGAGTAAGACTTAATGTTATCATAAAACATATCAGTGGACTAATGTACTCGCAACACATTAATGAAGTGACTCAACATATGTGTACATGTCTATGCATTATTACAATAAGCTGGGGGGGGGGGGGGGGGGAAATGTACCCGGCCATTCATGCTAGCAAGACAGACTGAAAATGCTTTACAATTAAGACATATAGCTTAGGTTTATCTCTAGACAAGAAATAATGATAGAACTCCAATATATATAAACTTCTAAGAATATCTAAAGAAAATAGAATAAAGTTTTATTTTCTGGTTTATTTTGCAATAACTTTGTTTCTTTTGAAACATTTCTACTGAAGGAAGACTGTGTCAAAAAGTTTGCTGAAGTCATATTTTGGTTGATGCATATGGCAGAGCTTATTTTTCTCAAAACATCTTGCTCTCTATTTCTACATCATTTTTTTCATTTCAAGTATGTTATTATTAAGGTGGCCTATTTTTGAAGTTCATAATGACTTGGAGAACAGACAGCCAGGGGCCAATTGCAAAGTTGAAAAGTGCATTCTTAAAATAAGTGGGTTCATTTTCAAGCCACCAAGTTGTACCATTGCACAGGACAACACCTATCAAAATACAAACATTACATGACAAAAGAAATCAGCTTTGAGAGCTTGGAAATGACATTGCTGTTGTGAATGAGTGCTGATACAATTTCTTATTATAGCAAGGATGAACAATAATGTGCACACAAACCCTGGTATTTTAGTTACTAGACATCAGTGGCATCTACAACATGGCATGTACTCAGAACCACAAATTACAAACTGATATTATAAAGGGCATAAACAACAACAATCAACCTGGAAGATTCCCACACTTTGTGTTTTGTTTCATTGGGTTCCCGACTGCTTTTAAAGACTTGTAACAGTGTGAAAAAACTGTGATCATATCCAGGAAAAAATATTTATACAGTATTATTACTATGCAATATTGCAATCACACCTGTACCTGCAGTTTGACTCTCCCCCCCCCCCNGGCAGAGCTTATTTTTCTCAAAACATCTTGCTCTCTATTTCTACATCATTTTTTTCATTTCAAGTATGTTATTATTAAGGTGGCCTATTTTTGAAGTTCATAATGACTTGGAGAACAGACAGCCAGGGGCCAATTGCAAAGTTGAAAAGTGCATTCTTAAAATAAGTGGGTTCATTTTCAAGCCACCAAGTTGTACCATTGCACAGGACAACACCTATCAAAATACAAACATTACATGACAAAAGAAATCAGCTTTGAGAGCTTGGATATGACATTGCTGTTGTGAATGAGTGCTGATACAATTTCTTATTATAGCAAGGATGAACAATAATGTGCACACAAACCCTGGTATTTTAGTTACTAGACATCAGTGGCATCTACAACATGGCATGTACTCAGAACCACAAATTACAAACTGATATTAAAGGGCATAAACAACAACAATCAACCTGGAAGATTCCCACACTTTGTGTTTTGTTTCATTGGGTTCCTGACTGCTTTTAAAGACTTGTAACAGTGTGAAAAAACTGTGATCATATCCAGGAAAAAATATTTATACAGTATTATTACTATGCAATATTGCAATCACACCTGTACCTGCAGTTTGACTCTCCCCCCCTCCCGGTTGCCCCCATAAGATCTCCCTTGACTTTTTGTTCTTCCATTACTATACAAAGATGCAATAAAAACCTGCAGTTTACCCCCCCCCCCCCTTACTGCCCAAACAAAACCTCCCTTGAATTTTTGTTTTTCCATAAGAAACAAATTAAGACCTGTGGTTAACATCACCTAAAATGCTTCATATAAATCATCATCAGAGCGAAGACAAAATACAAACTGGTATATACTCCTTTAGACAAAATTCAAAAATTCAAACACCAAATAAATGGATATTTGAAAGTAAAATTGATGCTAAACATAACCCCATCATCAATCCGTAATGTCATTTTAATGACAGGCTCACAGACAGTCAGCAGTCAGAGACAGAAAATAGTCTAAAAGTAATTCAATCATTATGAAGTCACCCAATGACAAGAACAGGGGGGTTTATCACTGTCATTATCTGGGGTGAAACTGCTGTTCTTCCTAAAGTGAAATACATTTGTTTCTAAATAACAAGCCATGGAAATATCAACATGCTTGTCTAGAAATGCCAAAAAACAAAGAGGGTCTTATTATGAAGAAAGTGGACAAGAATAGGTCTTGGACAATAGCATCATAATATGTGGGTGAAAAGGTTGGCACACTAGATTTTCAAAGAATGATGATGAACCTGCCAGTTTGGTAATACTAGCTTCAGTGGCCCAGTAAACTGAGACCCTCCCTAAAAGATACATCTCTAGGGGACAGAGTGCAAATGACTTTACTTGAACTAAATATGCAAGTACATAACAATGCAAGGCCCCTGCCTTTCTTCCATATTTGACAAATGAAAGAATCGGTTCAATATACAGATATCTATTCCAAAGGCAACAGGGTGCACTTGCATTAAATCAACAATAATGTTCAAATTTTCACATGAAACAGATACTACCAGTTTACACTGGAACAAGTTGTAATAAAAATTTACGCAAATTTTGTTTACTGTCACTTAAAATATTTTAATTTACATATAGGGATACAACTAATATTCAAAAATATATATCTTCTTTTAATTTGGCTAAAAACAAGACACGTGATATGGTAGTGGACAATCACAAGCCTGACTAATGGACTCAAATTGACCACTTAAAGAAAGCGTTTTTCCTTTTCTAGGACCTGCCCACATCTAGGACAGTAAATAAGATGCTTATGGATAATAAACAGCAGTTAAGCAGCTTTTTATCTTCAATAATTATGGTCTAAGATAGAGCAAGGTTCCTTATCAGGATAACAACGGACTGTCACATAAAAACAAAGGCAAGTAAAAAAAAAAAAAATTCACCACCCTGGAGAAATTGGAGATGGAAATTTTTAAGGGCACAACTAAAGCAGGGATATGTTGATCAAAATTAATATCCCTTGTAAAATAATTTTTTGTGAAAAAAGCTAGATCATTTTTTTTTCTTAATTGGTTAGTTTTTGACTACTTAATAAATTAATCTTTTGTTAACTCTCTTGTAAGCCAAAAAAGAGTAGCTTACAATTATTAATTAGTAACTGAAAAAAAACTACCCCACTCTCCCTCTCTTTTGCCACACTGGTTTTTAAAACACCATTTTAGTCAAAAACCAAGAAACCAGAAACTTAATAAAAAAAATCCCAATGAAATAGCTGTATTATCCAGATGAATGCTATGCCAATAACTTCATGTGGGAATAACATGGGGGGGGGGGGGATGCAATCAAGATTTTTGGTCTTGAAAAAAGAATAATTCTTTTCTTTTCAAAAAAAAAAAAAAAAAAAAAAATTTCAGCAGATGTAATCACTAATTGCCCATGCATGGATGCAAGTGCACCTTCAAATGTAACATTGGTACCTGAATTTCAAGCTCCAGCAACAGTATTTTCTTTTAAATTGTTATATCCAACTGCTAAGTTTTAACCACAAGATAATTTTCATTCTAATATCATTCTTCATGCAAAAAACACTTAAAGAACAATAATCATAAACAAATAATTGTCTCAGTGTTGTTCTGCTACTGAAACAGGACTTAGGGCAGCACTCCCTGACAGAAGCAGATACTGCAGAGATTAATGAAGCCCATTTTTCCCTTTGATCTTTTTTACTGGCTCGCTAATTGTTTCGATCCTTCTTGCTGATGACCATTGGACACAGAAGTTTACACGGGTATTGTGTACCAACTCGACCTAAATGCTGTAAGCAGCTCAGGGGTAATCTATCAAGGTCTTCCACTCTTTCAATCCTTTCCCTCCCCATGCCCCATAAAATATACACCTACATACCATTGGTAGAGGACTGCCTTCTTTAGGGATAAGTCCAACCAAATATAATGGTTAAATAGTTGAACAGGAAGAAATACCAACTAGAACAAGTTGGAAAGATGGGGATGTTTGGATTGAATATTGTGCATCCTTGAATATATTAATATCATAATACAATTAAAATAATTTTTTTCACAACTTTTGGAATTATGTGTGAATGCATGTGGTTTGATTCTTTAATTTGCTTACTGCTCATCATTCTGGAAGTGAATGTCATTTTCTTCAATTGGATTGATGAATATCCACTCAAACATGGGTAAAAACCACCACAGCTGAAAAACAAAAGATGACAAATATAAGAAAG
The DNA here is from genome assembly GCF_001039355.2 of Lingula anatina. Next base: position 11,556 of record NW_019775453.1, on the reverse strand, counting down.
TGATTGGAATCAACTGCAAAAATATTATCTACCACAGTTATCAATGTGTATCAATCTTTTGTGCAGATAAAATAATGAATGTGTGTTGTTTGATGTTTGTTGTCTGAGCGGCTTTACTAAGAGTATACCAAAACCAAAAAGATGCCACATTATCAGGAAGAAATAAGCATACCCTAGCCTGTTTGATTATACTGTATAAAGTGTGTGTTTTACTTTGGAAATATAACCACAATGACTGAAAATGAAATGGAAATGTCAAGTGAGAAACAATGTTGGTCACACTCACTAAGCCTAAGGGATGGCTGCTTGCTGCCTCACGGAGATTATTGAAAGGGGATTCCAAGATCATACCCTTTGGAGCTCTGCCTACAAATATAATAAAATACGGAATTATATTTATTTACATAACACAGATTAAAAAATTTTAAAAGAGCAAAAAACCTGTAATGAAATTATGATATGGACATTTCACCACATTGACTTTACATTTGCACGTGAGAAGATGACTTCCATAGTATTTCATTTTTTTTTTCAAATAGGTTTTTTTGGAAAATAAATAAACTTTAAAACTAGTGACAAAAATTTAGCTGAAAAGATGTCCTTGTAAATGAATCTTCATTTCTTAAAAACTGAAATAAAGATTTATATTGATAAAAAAATTAGTCTACAGAAAATCCTTAAACATATTTTCTACCAAAAAGGCAATTGGGGGGTGGTGTTTTGTGAAAGACACCCATTAATTTGGCCAAAAAAAGTTAACTCGGAATCAAGATTTTATCCAGATACTATGCCATTTTCTCAAGTTGGGTCAATTCAATTTGACTTTACAATTCAATAATATTAACTCTGCTCCAAAACGAAAATGCTATAAATAAATAAAAAATAAATAAATAAATAAACTAAAATAGAATTACCAAACACTGAGATGTTTATAGTTAACATACATAAAATCGAATCTTGGTGTTAAAAGATTCTTCAGTGCAAACATATATTCAACCAAACATAACCTGGGAAGCAAACAAACACAAACTCTTTGATGATTTTAAGCTGCATGTCTGTAAACATACAGAACAACAATCTATACTGATGTTATGAAAACTCTCCACATATGGATTACTAACATTTATTGCTAAGTCTATTTTAAGAACAATCTGATAAAATATGCCATTGTAATAGTTGCCATTTGAACTCTAATGCCATGAGAAAGGAAACCCAACAGATTTAAATTGGTCTCCTGAAGTTCCATTTTGCTTTTGTCATTAACTTATTGTTTCCATTTGTTGGACACAACCTTTGTCACAACTAGGCTATGGCTAATCAACTCCTAATTAATCAGTGAATGGTACGACTTAAACCTAAGATAAAACAGAATATCTTGCAGCACCTTTTGTGTGGGCTTCATAGGGGGACAGTTTACCAGGCTTGACCACAAAATCAAGTATTTACATAGCGTTGTATTTATTCAGTAGGGGACACACTGTAATCGTCCCCTCCCCAGGTGGTTCTGTCCAGTACCAGGTCCTGTCCATTACTGGTCACCGCGGCATTGTGGAAACACATATTTTACTCCATAGGGGACCCTTGGTCACACAATCACGAATACAATTTAGTTGAGTAAAGTCAGAATCCGATACTGGTTACACGAGAGTCTATGACCACATATTAATCAATATACTATAACCAATGTCCCACTGGCTAGAATATCTTAGTTGTGTAACTTGTGGAGTGCCCTATCACATTAATGTTCATTTGAGAGCCTACTTTAAATGACTTGGACAATACTTCAAGAGCATTTAGGTTATTGTCACAGGTATTTTGAATAGAAAAATAACTATATATTTCATCTCAAAGTGAAAACATATTTTCTTATCTCTAAAAAGAAGAGAAAAAGTTTTAGAAATATCAAACATGATACTTTTTTTCTTCCAGTTACTCGCTGTATTATCACTTAAGATGCAGACAAACCAAAGTGGCAAAGTGGCTGTGAACCCAACGCAGTTCTCTAAATTGAAATTGCATGTCTCCTCATATCAAGTACTGTACACACAGCTCATTCTCATCCTCCCCTTTCAGGATCCACCTTCATATCAAATTCTAATTATGTCCAAAATGATTCTTAAGTGCTCCTGAACTCTTATCCTTCCTTCCTTTGATGTACCCTTGCTGGAAGTCTTTAGTAGACTTATAATGGCAGACCTCTTTGCAAATCTATTTCTTCATTCATTACACAATAGCCCTAAATTGACTCCTATCTGTGCTAATGGACCACCTTCAACTTCTTCCATAAGTTCTTTTATCTAACAGGCCTATCTATACAAGTCCCCTGCCTTTTTGTTGTATTAAAATAGATTATCTGCCATTACAATTCACTGAGAATAATATCCTCTATTTTGAAAACTAAGATCTAATATACTCCATTTATTAGATCTTAGTTGAAAATTTCTGAGAAGCAACGATACACAATTATAATTATATCTTTTTTATGTGATTGTTGATAAACTGTGCTCTCTAAAAATTCTCTAAAATTTCACATACCACTGCAATCACAAGCACCTTATTTTCAAGTTTTATGGCAGAGAAGCTATTGTTAAAGAAATATGCCTTACATTTTAAGTTGTCAGCACATCCAAGTTATAGTAAATCAACTAACTATAAAAACTATAAACACAAAGTAGAAATAGCTTGCATTATGACAGACATTCAACACCATTTCTCTGGATACAATTCTCATATTTTACATCAACATTTTTTTTATTTACCTATGGGAATATGCATGAAAAGTGCAATATTCTACATTTCACAGCACAAACAAAGTAGAGTAGCAGTTCAGGAGCACATTCAAGTCTGGACAAGCAACAATTTAATGAGCCTTAATGATGCGTTACATACCTTAGCATTACAATATAGATTAGCAGGTAGCAACATGGACAAAAGACCCCAAGGCGACAACTAGGGTGACACGCCGGGCAAACCCTTCAGTGTGCGTGATTACAGGCAGAGGGTGACCACTAATACTTATTATACTGGTCAAACCAGAAGATAAATTATAAGAACAGAGAATGCTGATCCACATGCTTTGTGTGGCATCCCTTTTGACAACAAAGAGCATTTTGGGCAATTATGGAATTTTATGGATTTTGTAATCATCATTATTATTAGATGATATGAAAATGGCAATGTAAAGTAAGATAGTTATGTGTATTTCAGTTGTACAATGTAGATAAAATAAATTGGTTTGTCTAAAATAAATTGGCTTTCAAATTGCTTTGTCTAAGAAAAATGTTTATTTCTGTATTTTAACTGTCTTTAATGAGTCAATATCAACAGAGCTTGGAATGGAATGGAAAACAAGCAAGTTTCTCTTCAATAATCTTTATATCTCCTAATTTCTCTATCTATTCCCCTACCTACCTGTTACAAAATGCAGAAAATATCTTGCACCAGACTTACTTCTCTAAATAGAAGACTATGAAGTTCTTGAGAAATGTATACTAAACAAACAAAAAAAAATTCACTTAAATGTTTTCACAAAATGAGAAGGAACTAGACAAGATTTTTGCTGACTTGGTAACCCCAACATTTGATATGGAATAAGAGAGAAACAGAGCCTTTTGTTAAGAATGGTAGCAGTACTTATTATGTTCGCATGGGCCACCCCTTATGGCAGAGGTAAAATGGAGAAGCCCTGGAGAAAGAAAAGGTGTAAAACAATTTATATGTGCACTAAACAAACGTCAAGTAGCATTACGATTGCATAATTACACAAATTTGCACTGAATCATAACCAAACATCTCAATTACACGCAAGGTTGCATAACTGAGCCCGAAATAGATGGGAAAATCAAATAAACACACTGCATTTGAAAATTCATAATTGGTATTTGTGGGAAATAATGATTGGTGCTAAGGTGAGAAGATATTATCAAACAACCAATTTACAAAATTACAGGTGTAATGTTGTAATCAAGATGGAGGTTAATACTCCCTCTAAGGAAGTCTGATAAGATATTGACGGTGGGAGGTAGAACAAGGCGTTGCTACTAATCTCCAAAAACCTACTGATACATGTACACCGAGACTTCAGAGGAACAAGATTAAAGACAAACAAAGACCAAAAACTCACAAATCAAAGATGACTACTGAAGATGTTTAAATGCCAAATACATGAACAAATCAAACCTGTACAGCACAGAGCCATCATAAAAGAAACAGGCCAATTTTTAAAATTTTNGACTACCTCACTGTCAGGGAAAGACAGCAGGTATTGAAGACAAACTTCACACCCCGTTTTTATGAGATAACGGGGAAAAATGCCGAAAACCCCTCAATAAATTTCCACGTGTTGACGGAAACCTGTGTGCTCGCAACTGCAAGATGGCGGCAATGCTGTATCATAGCAACCACGAGGGACTGCGAGAAATTGCGTTATCAATGCAGAGAAACAATAGAAATGCACTGAAGCACAGCGCGCGCTACCTTGATAATAAGCTGTTCAGACGCCCGTGGAGCTATCAAAACAGATTATGCGAGACAATAGGCGAATGTTTACCCGAACGCACATAGCTTCAAAGGAAGATGCCGCGTTACTTGTCCTTCTATATTTAGGTCCAAGGGATGAACCTGTTCGTTCAAAGTTGGTGTCATATTTATGTCTTCTTTGATCAAAGCTAAATATGTAGGTTATTATGAATGTCAATCTAAAGTCAAAAGCCATTTGCTTTTAGTGCAGATGACCAATACCTTCATTTAATTGACTACTACTGATTTGCCTGGCTCAAAGTAGAACTAAATTTTGGTTCCCAAAAACCAACTCTCAATGAAAGTTTTTTCTGAAATATATGCTTTGCAGATACTCTTTTTATTGTCAGCAAACAATATCTAACACAGAAACTTTAACATGACTTTTTAAGTCATTTATGTAAAAAAAAATCAATCATATTTTAAAAATAAATTTACAAATAAAGCAGCAATTTCTGAACAGTCTTTCATTTTGCATAGAAGCAATCATGGATGTGTAACACAACCAAGACCTCTTGGCACATAGCACAATCATCATCTGAAGAGCACATTGCACACCTAACACATTCTGAACCCTTACCTTCACTGCACAGTTCCTTGGCTAGCTGCGTAGCAACCCTGAAATGAATGATTAACAAATTCATTTCAGCAAACAATATAATGCAATATCTTCTGATAGTTCTATAAAGGTTCAAAATCCTCACGCTTGTTGTCATCAACAAAAGCTTTCAAAAGAAATAACACAAGATGTAAAAAACTGGAGACAAAAAAGGCCACTAAAAACCCCTAGACAGTGTTAAACTTTCGTGTGATTATAATATTGCTCTTTCATAATTGGCAAAAAACTAGAAAAAGAGATTGTTACCCAGCTCCCAGGGAATGTCCCCACAAAAAGATAGGTGTGTTTTTTGATCTCTCTTTTATCCACTTGTAGGCAGCTTTACCATCTCTTATCAAACCAGGCTCACAAGGAAATGGGCCTTCAGAATCTGCATAACCTGAATTACATATATAAGGATACATATTTATTCAAAGAATTACAATCATAAGAGAGAAAGCACTATTTCATTTTTTTTTCAAAACCAAATAAGAAAGTTCTATCCTAATGAATAATTAATTGACCAAAATTTTTTTGATGGAAGTTAAATTGTGTATTAATATCAATCATGCTGAAACATTTTTGAATTTTTTAAATTCCTACACAAACATTTGACAGATAGGTATGTGAAGTTTGTTCAGGAATTAAAAAGTGAAATGAATTATGCTGCATAATTAAATCCTTTCTCATTTTTACTATGTCAAAGCAAATAATCTCTAAAAAAATTCCATGTGGTATCCTGAGCCCAACTTAGAAATATTTTATGAATTAACAGAAAAACTTTTAAAACCACAATAACTTTTTAAAATGTTAATGCAATATGATACAATATATAAGGAAATATCAACTTCAGTAAAAGAAATACCCCTATAGTCCACAGCTATAACATGAAGCTCTAATGAAGATAGCACTGCATACAATGGAATGCGATGTCCTGAGCCCCTTGAAATTATAAAGAAGGAAAAAAACATTAAAGGATCATACTTATAAATAAAACAATAGCATCTTTGTATTGTGATATTCAAATAGTTAATCGTATACAATTGGTCATATAAACAGGCTAAATTGCAGCATCTTTTTGAGTAGTGACATGCATATTTTTATTTATGCCATACAACAATTCAAGATTTGCATCTTATTTAATTAGGAACAATAACATCTACAATGAACACACAATGAAGGGGAATGTATACCTTGTACCAGATTGTCCATGTAAATATAAAATAATAGGTTTTCCATCCTGAAGGGAAGTTATATGCTGTTTTTCGTTCCCTACTTCTTTAGCTAAAGACTGTGGCAAAACATGCCTGAAAAAATGGTATAAAATACAGATCACAAAAAAAATCCTTTCAAAAGAAAATTAACAGGAGAATTATTAAGATCCTCATCTTACTTCAAGCATTTCATGAAAATGAACTTATATTTAATGACTAANAAATGAACATATATTTAATGACTAATTTCAGGTAAAACCATGAGCATCCCAGCATTCAAGCAATGATAGTAAAAAGTAGTTTTATTTTGTGAAGGTAGGGTCATGGAGAATATGAAATTCAGTCTTCCCCATGGCCTTCTCATAGTCCACCAAATATCAACACACATTATACTCAGATATATTTTTAAATAACATGCTGAATCATCAAAACCATACAGAATTATATACCATACACCAGGTACATCTTTGTCCAAACTCACCAAGCACCCAACTTAACACCATTGTCTTCAATATAGAAATTCCTAGTTGAGTTTAAACCATACATCTCAGGTTTGCTGACATCTTTGAACATATCAGGCCTAACTAAAATGTTATTTTAAAAATGCATTTATGTCTGATGCTGATAAAGAAAAATTAAGTATATATAAAAAATATATAAATATAATAACATATATTATTTTTGTCTTCCAGCAACCACCATGACCAATTATTATAACTGTTTAGTGACAGGGTAATTAAACAATGCACCAACAAAATATGTAAATATTAAAGACTACTCATAATCATTGTGTTTATTTAATTATATTTAATATGGTAATCTTTTAACTTTCGGTATTTTTTAATATAATAAATACACTAGCAGTTTCAAGTTCACAAAAAGGTGGTCAATAAAATAACTTAAAAGCAATAATAACTCTTCCTTTGAGATTCAAAATTCCGCAAGAAATACATTGTAAACAATGCATGGAAATATATTATATTGCATTTCACCACTAAAACAGCTGTTATTATAGTAAAACTAAAATCTGTGCTTGTCAATAGGGCTTTCGATGCCTTTCTTACCGGTTGTCAAGGCATCCGTTGCCAATGATGCGGATTCTCACGTTCATTTGAGACCAAAATAACATATGGTGCCAAAAGCGTGATGCAATCCTCAGACTTAAGTTGCGAGTTTTTCTACAATGCGTTGCAAAACGAAAAGCCCAGAACTGCACACATTGTAGACATAAATGCATTTTGAGCAATAAGACGAATATATCTTATGATCTTATATTATTGTTATATACTGTTGTTGTTGTCTGCTTTTCCTGCGGTTTTAAGTAGGTCACCAGAAAATATTGCTCGATATTGCGTGACTATGCAATGTCAGAGAGTGCTCCGTCAGTTAAAATCTCTTAAGAGATTTTAACAAAAAACCAAACGTTTAGGGAAAAAACCCTAACTTTGAATGCAGGAATGGGGTTGTTGGTAAGTACGGGAAAACTGCCGTTTACTCCAGGAAAATCCAAGTTTTGGCCAAAATGAAGAGTTATTAAGACTTTAAGATTATAATTTTTAAAGCAATTGTAAGGTTTCTTACACATTGGTAAAAACACAACTCTGCTCATTATCCAGCTATTGGTCTTCACTATCACAGGTATCAGTACATAAATAATAAATAGCATCACTCCAACAGTTTTCAGACACTTGTTTGACCAAGACCTGAAATAAAAAAATCCATAAAAATAATATTTGTATTTTTAACATCATTAGTTTATAGACTGAGATGATATTAACATTTTAAAGCTGATAAATGGTATCCAGCTATAGATGTTAGATTAGATTAGATTTATTCTATTACATCTGGTCGCAGGATTTGTGTGCATTTGTAAGATGATGTCTATGAGTCAATTATAGAGGGAGAGTACTTTTTTCACGGTCCGCATACTTGTAACTCTAAATGTGACATTAATCTAAGTAACACAATTTTACAAATTACCATCAAACATTTTAATTTTATAAGTACAACGTTCACAAAGTACAACTCAAGGCATTTTTATTAAAATAAAGATAGATATAAATGCTAAGACTAATCTACAAAATTGCACAATAAATATAAAAATAGTTAACTGATTGATAATAAACACTATTACTGATAGTGGTAGTACATACATTAGCATGGAGGTTGTAGTTGACGTACATGTTCTAGTACAGTAGTAGTGCATAAACTTAGCTGTAGTTTCATACCTCTGACTGCAAGTAATGTCCTCTTCTCTCTTTTTCTTCGAAACATTTCTCGTATCAAGCTTCTTTGTGCTTTTTTTCTTCATGTTTGCTTTTTCTTTTGTTTTTGAACCACTTCTTAATTGCATTTTATCTTAAAGTAAATAAACGTCTAAACGAGGTACCTCACGCTTCCCTGTTGTCATCAATAGGTCAACCTGGGGTCAACTTTGTTCAAGGCAGCTGATTGGTGGTAAAAATTAGGCCACGCTTTTCGCCAATGAATATTGGTCTTGCGTTGACTTTAGGGGTTCTTGGAGGCAAGTTTTGAAGAGGAAGCACCTGTAGAAAAGATGTTCGGAGAAAAAGCTCTAGAACTGATAAAAGAGTTACAAAGATGTTTAGATGGATCTTTGCCTCCTTTCAATGTAAGTTATTTCGCTGCAAACTAACGAATAAATATAGACCGACATAATGGAATAGGAGCGATTCTGAATGTCGAAAATGGTAATGAAAGTGCTGAAGTGTGTGTGTGTGTTTACTAGGTATGTATGATTGTCATCGTAAATTGTCATTGTAGTAATGTAGTATTGTACTTATTAAATTGAATTGATTTACGCCTTGTTACAGGAAGAGGGTGTTCGGCAGGTTTTAGAGGAAATGAAAGCATTGTTTGAACAGAACCAGGGGGATGTGTAAGTGTTTAAAGGAAGGTCAATCAATCACACTGCTACTTCCAGTACATGTTTATGTCAGTGTTTCCAATAAGTGATACGTCATTAAACTTGTACTTGCTTAATATTTTTCAAAATTTTTTCTGTAATTAGTTTATTAATATAACATATTTATACTGAGTTAACATAATTCAAGTATTGTTATTATTGTTAATATGTTATTGTTTTTATACTAATTTCCCAAAAATAATTTTGTTTAGGAGTGCAACTGTAGCAGGTGAAACTGGTTTGTTTGCTGGTGTTCAACTAAGACATGCTGCATTAGAAAGAAATAAAAGATGCCTGCTGGCTTATTTGTAAGTTTCAAATAACCAAAGACCCTGATCCTATGCAAAATTAATCTTCTATAATTAATTGACTGTATTGACCATGGTCTCTGTTTGAGTTACTCTCTTTCATAATAACCAGGATATTAAGTTGTCAATCTCTCAAAGCATTTCTATAGAGATAATTGTAATGCAAAATGTGAAAAAGGCCATTGAAAACCGTACCTAGGTTTTCTGCACCCCCTTCTGGATTTCAATGAATATCTGATATGAATATATATTTAATTTTTTAATTTTAATTGAATTTCTTTTTTAGTGTTTAGCTATCCAGTGAAATTTATTCTCATTTCAGATACAATCGAATACAACAAATAAAAAAAATGAGGTGGGAATTCGGAAGTGTGCTTCCTCAAGATATAAGATACAATTTATCTGAACAAGAGGTTAGATAGTCACTTTGAATTTTAAAAAATCATTTTCCACATATCAGAAAGCTATTTATTAATTATATTTATTAAAAATAATTAACAACAGCATTTGCAGCTCTATAATTTAACAGAGAGATACAAAGGTCAAGTCCAATTCAGTTTTTAGTTAATAATCACTGTTAGGATGTTTGTTAAAACCATTTATCAAAATCTGTTTCGTAGGTCCAGTGGTTTAATAGATATAATAAGTGCTTGGCTAATTACATGCGGTCAATTGGCGAGGACGGAGGCCTAGACTTGACACAAGACATCAAACCCCCAAAAACTTTATACATTGAGGTAAGGACCTTTTTTTGTGATTTTGACAGAATAAAGAAATCTTTATGTTGTCTTTGGACGTATTCCAGGAAATTGATGGAATGCCGTAGCCAGACAAAGAAATTACACCATTGCACCCCCAGAATGTTAATTCTATACTGAGTATTTGGGGCAATCTGGGACCTGTTTTATAGTAAGGTTGGAGTAATTGAACTAAGCTTGGACTGCTGAACTTAATAGTCAACTATAAAACTGGAGTATTTGAATTCAGCTATGGCTGCTTTTAAGCTAATACTGTTAAACTGGGACAACTACGTATTTTGCTTAATTTGTTCAGGTTCGATGTACAACAGACCATGGAGAATTTGAAACCCAGGACGGGAATGTTTTAGTGCTGAAGAAAAATAGTCAGGTGAGGAAAAATATTGTAAAACTTAATGTATGAAACTTTATGAATGAATTGGTTCTTTTCACTCAACTGGATCCATGTAAAGATAATTAAATTAACTTATCATTAAATTTAAATGTTTTGTTGGTATGTGTTAGAATATCAGAAGTTATATTTGTACATTTCAGCATTTTTTATTAAGATCGGAATGCGAGCACCTAATTCGGCAAGGGATCCTAGAACATATTGTCCATTGAGAAAGACTTGGGTATCGAGACAAAGCTTTTCTGAATATGGTTATTGATTATGGAGTTGCACTTGTGAACAAAAAAGTTTTTGAAAAGTAAACCGATTGCTGATTATAAGAAAAAAGGAGGCAGTTTCTTGCAGACATTTTCTGCATTACACCCAATGCTCAGAATTACAAAAGTTTAAGTACTCAAGACATATTTTAACAGTAATTTCAGTGTAGCACCTCAATTTTTGTTTAAGGTCTATGAAAAACTCTAAGTTCATGCAATCATAATTATATATCAATTGTCTGCAAATTTATTATCGATTTGGTGAAATTTGGGTTATTTGGCTGAAAGACCAAAGATCTGCTGGCATGATCGCAGGTAATACATATACACGATGAGAAGCTTATTTCTTCAAAGAGTAGTTTATTTCAAGCTTGTCACCTCTCCTGTTGGTACAAAGAGATAATAATCATTGTTAATAACGTGTACTTGTAAAATAACATAACAATAAAAGGCCAAAAACATCCTGAAGTTGTTCTCACAGTGTTTAAATAATCATGTAACAACAATAACCTGTTTGCTTTTGAAAGACAATGGAGTTCAAATTTAACCAACACGTTGAGCAAATGTCTGTAACATCTTGAAAACT
>NW_019775452.1:319077-396541 GCF_001039355.2 Lingula anatina | reverse complement strand
GTGGACAATTCCCCCCGGACAATTCCGCCAGGACAATCCCCCCAGTCGCCCCCCTCCGACAACCCCCAAGACAACCCCCTTTCCAGGAAAGATATATACACTGCTTTTGAATTATTTATTTATTTGAGGGATTTCTACATTTCTGAAATATTTTACTGAAAATAAGAAAGGAGAAAATGAAATAAAAACAAAACTATTGCCTATTTTAACAAAAATTAGATGGGTGAGATTATCTGTTTACCCCTCCTTTACCTGGTGATGGAAATTATCCGGGGGTTACTTGTCCATACAAATGACAATAATTATTTAAAGTCCAAGTTAATTACATACGGTGGCTGGCTGTCATGACAAGTGACCTTATCAAGGACATTTTTGTGTACGAACATTTGATAAAAATTATAAAACTTCTTGGAGCTGAATACCCTGCAAAATGATCAAACAGCTGCAAGCGAACTTTAATTCTTGGGAGTGTTTTAAAATATGCTTTTGGTTGACATTTTACATCATACAACATAGTTTAAAACTTTTGAAAAAAAAAAGATTCATGATGGAAAGTGTTCGAGGCACTACACACGCATCCCGGATACAGTGTCAAGGTTACGATACAGCTATCGTCCCTTTATCAGTTCGTCATAAAATACTTGCGGTAAAAGTAGGCAGAAATGTAAACTTTAAAACTACTTCTAGGGGCTTGCCACTGTGTTGATCCACTTGGTTGTCTACGACAAATTTGAAAAAAGAAAAGAATATCATTTCCGCCTTCTATATTTAGAGTGGCCAACCCAAGTTAATTTCCAGGTAGGGACCAATTTTGCGTATTCCAAAGTCGTTACATAGTAAATTACTACTTTGTAAGCTTTTCCTACATGTTAATTTGTGGGTTTTATCGGTTCTCTTCAAAATAATTTCTAATGTAAAGTGTTTCTTGCTCAAATTCCTTCTGAAAAACAGCGTTGTCAATGCATTATAACATGTTTGCTTATTTTTATGACTCAAGAATAACTACAATGCATTAACGGTTGCATTGCTGAGACGTCATCGGCAAATTACTGTCTTATCAAACCTCGTTGAAGTCGCCCAATTTTTGTACGTTGGCACGGTTATAGTAGAACGGGCCTACTAGTATGTTTTACGTCCAAATACAAGGTACACAAGTCACCCATTGCGTATTTTTAATACATATCGCTAAATAGGGAGTACTGCATGCGTGTAGCAAAAAGGGAGGAAGGAAGCTAGGTCCATGTGGCGTTTTTGTTTTTTTTATTCAATTCCTACAACGCTATAAAACCTATATCGAAAAGCCGACTTGTTATCGAAGCTAAGCCGTTTTCACGGACCCTAAAGAGATTTATTAGATCTTGTAAAACGCACTCTTTAAATTGAAAATAAAATTGGTATTGGTTCCCTCGCGGAAGTAATAAACACTGACATCTCGCTAGAGGACACGTCGTGTCCTGAGTCCATTAACCGTAAAAAAGTGCTTAGTTATGTTAATGAGGAAGTAGGCGCACCTGATATACCTGGTATATAAACCAGAAACGTGCACGGTTCTTAAAACATAAGATTGTGAAGGTCCGCTTTAACAGTTGTAGAGTATGAGTATGACAACCGCGATGAAGCACCTTTGTGTTGCGCTTGCATTCGTGATGGCTTTAGAATGCTGCGGCGTTTTAGGTAAGTAATGCTCACTTTTTATTGTAAACACTAAAGGCCCCCTCCACGGAATCTACCCGCCCTCTGAACGTGATTTACTCCTCAAGAAAAGGGCAATTTCCTCCTTTTTGGGAATTATTGGTCGACCCATCTCTGCACTTGGGTTCTATGTCGTATGACCGTGGGGATTTTCAAACGCGTGGAGAGTACCTTTCAGTACAGTGCGGGTTCAGGATACCATTAAGCACTTATTTTTCACAAATTCAGCTATGTTACGACATAGGGGACCAATAAAAAGAGCAAAGTAACCCATTAAAACTGATTTTATCTAGCTGTCATACTTTTCCCTAGGTGCCTATGTTCACCTTTTTAGTCAATCAAAGTACTCTTTGCGAGAGAGAGAGAGAGAGAGAGAGATTAGACACATTACTGAATTTTTATGTCCAAAGCGAAACGCATTATTGTCGTCTCCCGTAGTTACAGATAATATTCCACAAACGCTATATTTTGATGCAAAATAAATAAATAGAAGGCCTACTTTTCTTTTTTTAAATTTCAGGTAGACTTGATTGGGTTAAAGTTGTGAAGCGTCCGGCGTGCAAGCGTTTCGACGTCACTGTGTATATCGACTGTGATAAACCTCTGATTTTGTACCGCCCCTCCAACAGCCAGTTTTCCATGTTGTGCCGTTACTGTAGAGAAGGGATTAAAAGATACTGGTCCAGAGGAATTTCCTATGCTGGAAGTACTTGGAAAGTGAATGTCAACACAGTTTTAAGAAGCAGAGGTGACAGGAAGAAAATTAAGGTGTGCTTTTTTCTCTCAGCAAGATTTGCATCAAACCATTATTTATAAAAATATGTTTTATTTAAAATAGATATACTATTGAATTCATTGGTTATCTTCCAGCGATTCCAGGTACAGTTTTTAGTTTTAATATTCAGACCGTAAAGGCACCGTAAAGCTGATTTTTGCGCACAGATTACGATAAGCAGACTTTTCAGGTTTAAGAACGCCAATATTTGGATACTTGTTTACAGTTCCTATACCAAATTTTGGCTTGAAAATTACGATTAGCGGACTCATCAAGACATTACAGCAAGTTTTGGACACTTATTTTCGAAAAATTTCGAAATTTAAAGTCATTAAACCGGATCAACACGCACATTAGGGCATTATTTTTTCATAAGCGCAAGAAGTTGAAATGTGACTAGGTACAACCTGTGTAAAGATAAATTGGCAATAAAAACCCCTCATTCGGCCTGTAACGTGTGATTTAACACGTTTAAAGTTAACTTGTCAAAACGCATCTTTTGCGCGGGTTTTTAAATTTTTATCTCACAATTTCAGCTTCAGTGGCGAAAATCATCTAGTCGTTCACACAATTCTGACATCTTGAAAATGACGGTGAAATATTTGAGCAAGAGAAGTGATGCTGCTGCCCTCTTCAAGGAGACCTGCGCTCATGAGATCGGCCATTCTTTTCTCAGAGATGCCCACGGCATTAAATACAGTTGGGGACATAAAGGTATTGGTTTGATTCAAATCAGCATTACATAGATATTGTGCGGACGTTTTCTGCAAGATTTTTGGCTTCTTCTCGGGGCCTACCGTCCTGTCCTAACTATAACTATCCAACTCCATGTTTTTGTACGACCGAAGAATGGTGAACATCCAAATCATGTTTGTACAGGGCAGGGTAGTTTATCATTGAGGAGGTTTACAGGTCCGTATATGTTGACCGATCACTTTAGTTGCAGCAAACAAACTGCAATAAGGACTGTATGCAAAAGAGAATAAAGAACACGTAAACCAGATAAAAAAATAACTGCAGCACCATTGACTTCTATTAAGGAGTCACGGGAGGAAAGAGGGAGAAAAGGATATACCTTTCATATTTAATGAGGGAGCACGCGCACACACACTCACACGAACGCACACTTAACCACGTAACTTCTAAACGAACACATAAATGTACACTATTTAAAAATTTTATATTTCTTTTAATTGAAGATTTCTCTAGCATTAATCTACTATTTGGAAGTACTCCAAACTTATAAAGATAGGAAACAAACGTTGGCACCCTTTAGAAATCAATTGTTTATTGATTGGAATAACAGGTACCTATAAAAAGCCATTTTTTAACAAAATCTTTTGATTTAAAGGTACCTCAAGCATCTTTGGAGGAAGAAAATCAAGTGCGCCATCTTACCCCAGCAGCGGAGAGATAGACCTGATGAAGTACTACAAGGGCAGTGCCAGTAATTTCTATAACAGAGTGGTCGCCGCCGAAAGTGATGTGGAGGATTTAGTGTTCAAAGTTAGAGACAGTTACACCACTAATTCTGGTAAGATGTTTGATATTCTAGGTGAACGTAAACACTTTTCGAAAAGGTACCGATATGACACTGACTTTACTCATAAATTCCAAATATCTCTTGCAAATAACTGATGAACATTTTCAAATGGATGATGACAGAGTAGTAATCCTTCACTCAACCGCTTAGGGAATCCTTTTTAATGAAGTGCCTTTTTATTTTGCAGGTAAATGTTGATTGTCAGGCTTTCCCTTTACCTTTTGAGAAAAGCTGAAGGAACGTATTCGAACAGAACTGGGACGCTTTTGAGAAGAGTGCAAAACTATAACTGTAACTCTTTTTAGAGGTTGTATACCAGACTTTTCCGAGACAAACCAACCTCCATTAAAGCTATTCCAAATAATAAGAATCTGTCACACAGATATTTCTCTATTTCTGTGCACATTTCAGTGCTGTCCAGCGATAATATCTACATTAAATTTGACGCTATTACTCAACTGTCTGGTAAGCACAGGGACAGAAGGTCTCAGTCTCGTTAAGAGAACTAGAATTACGCAGACGATTTTGGCGTATTTAAGACTAACATTTTAACAAAATATAAATTTATAATAATCCATACGCCAAACAAAATGGTTTTCATATCAATATCTTTTATATTTTTTATTGTTGAAGATTTGAAAATAAAATCAAGGCTTTGGGAGTTTTTCACCATTGCATACTTTATAAAAAAGCACTTTTTTGTGTCTCCATTGTTTACACACACTGCCTCGCTGTCTAGAAAACAGTACTGTCTGGCAAAATGCGGAAATTGAAGTTAAAATGTCGGCTCCTTATTGCCCAAAACAACATGATTTTAAAATTTGCACCCTCTGCAATATACCTTTCTACGACTTCCAACGTATTCTTCAAATTATGATGTTTTTGTGACACCGAATATTGGTGGGGTGAGGAGAGATTCCCTTCGATACACATAACACTATAAATACAAAGAGCATCCCCCTTAAAATATAGACAAAAATAATGTCGTTTTAAGCAACGTATTTACCTTTCAACACAGCAAAAACCTTTCCAATATATCTTTTCCAATAACACCAGAAAACAATCGTTAACTCTGAGTTTTTCGGGGGGAAATCTCACACTGGGCATCTTTAAGTTGGTTTTTGTATTAGCGTATCAGTGCAGCCAGCAGCATTGATATTACATCGGAATTAAACCAGTATATATTACCGCCAGACAAACTGTTCTGTGGGTCCTGCAATAACTGTATTGTCGTAAAAACGGGTTAATGCTCAGTCTGGAACTAAGGAGAGGATGGCAAACTTTTGGGTCGTTAACCAAGTGTCTGAAAAATATCATATACACAGAGACACAAATTTCAAGAAATAACATCATTTTATGCTCATGTATGTGTTAGGTCCCTTGATCTACCAGATGTAAGCTTATTGTAAACGGAATCACACGCAATAACAGTTGAAAAAAAAAGGAAAAGTGCCTGTATAGCTTATTTGTAGTATCTATAGTTTCACGGACTATAGTGAAATTTGTTTTTAGTTTCTTGCCTGACTTTACCTATTGTCACTACTTTTTGTCTTTACTGTGAGCTTACATTTTTACATTTGTTACACAAATTGTCAACGCTCCGTTCAGACACTTTGCAGATCTACATAGGATAATGAGATCTTCAGTATACACATACACTCAGAGATGACATTAAACTGATAAATTGTGGTAGTTGAGAGCACATTCATACAGCATATAGTACATGAAAGACAGAATTTCTTTACCTAAGAAACAAATTCAGACCTTATAAACGGCATGGGCGTTTTCTATCGCGAGCCTCAGATTTGGGAGCACAAATGCACAAATTAACGATTCCAGCCACGTATTATCACCCAAAAGCAAAACTACTTGCCACAAGCACAGTGTTTTAATACACAAACCGTTTATCCGCTTATCTACTCGTTCGGTACGTCCCTTATATGAGCCGGAGATTGCCGAGAACACTACTGCCGTATAGGAAAAAAAAACAGGGGACTTATGTATACAGTCAGAGGCCCGGATGGAAGCTGGCCAAACTGTTTGTGAAATGGATGGTTTAGAAACGCTAAGTTTGTGACCAGTAATTCTAGGTTGGGGGTAGTTAATTCGTGGCTGGGGTCTTTAATTTGTGCACTTGTGCTCCCAAAACTAAGACTCGTGTTATAAAACGGCAATCATCGGTTATAAGGCCTAAACCTAATGGAGCAAAAGGTTGGCATAAGAGAAAAAATGGCCACAAGATGTGAGAGAAGCTGCTCACATCCCTGCCAATCATAGAATACTTGCACCAAGGTAGGCAGAAATTTAAAGAAACGGACAACTTGTAAAGGCTTGCCAGTGTGATGACTGTAACCTTTGTTGACCCTCTCGGTTGATCACGCTTAATTTGAATATATTAAAAATTTCCGCGTTTTTTATTCATAGAGGCCACTCAAACTTGATTTCCAAGTAGCAACTAAATTTGCACATTTTAAATCGTAATGCTAGACTAAATTTGCATATTTTAAATAGTAATGCTATTAATTACTATTTTAAAGCTTTTCCTGCATGTTAATTTTTTGTGCCTATGATTTCTTCTGAGAAACACCGCTGTTTATGGTTTCTCTTGAATATGATTTCCAATATAAATAGTTTCCTCTTCAAATTCCTTCTAAGAAACACCGCTGTATTACAGCACGTTTACCTAATTCTAATGGTTATAGGATAACAACTCACGTCTACATTGGTCAATAAATTACAGATCCACAACTTCTACTTGAATTTTAAATGTACCCTATACAGAATCAAGCCGCCAAAATAAAATTTTCCTCTGGGGGAAAAGCAATTTACTCATGCACACGGATCATTGCTCTACATATATGTCCCTCACTTGGATCCGCTGTTTACTACATGTAGTTTTAATCCTTAATTCAGCTCTAAATGAGTGGTCAGTCCTATGGAACACCATGTCTTCCTTTACATTTTAGAAGGAACTATCGATGTCAGGTACTTTAATTTGACGGATTTTATAGTTTTAAAGTCTGGATTGGGAAAGATTGGTAGCTTTGAATAGCTCAGAATATATAGACATAGAAAATATGACCTTAGGAAATTTTCAAACGCGCATAGTAAACCTTCAATAAAAGCATGATAGGAATATTTTATTTCATTCTAGGAACGTGTATACATAAAAATCAGATAACAATTTGACGCCTGTGGATAAAATAAGCTGCGACATTGATGAAAGAAAATACTGGAACAGTCTCATATATCGCGTCGTCATCATTATGCCCCGTGTTTTGCTGTGGCTGTTCGTTTATGAAAAAACTCAACCCTAATCGTTTAATTATTTACGTTGGGCTGTACCCAGCAATTTCAAAGGGGGTGTATTTCTGAAAAAGAAGACATTTTCACCACAAAACCCGCGTGTGCTTCAGTAACGGCATATAACTTAAATAAAAATTTGATTCAGGGAGAACCTTTTCCCACCCTAACAAGGCAGTTCTTTTAAACCACCTGAACCCCTCTGTGCACGGCCTTGTTCCGCATACTATAGCTATCCCAGTGTGTAACTGTGTACCAACAACTACCACCATGAAGACACTGTTATGCTAACAAAAGAATGAAATAAATCTTTTAGGGATTCTGCTCTAACAGCACGTGTGCATTCTAATTACTGAACAGTACTTAAAAGTGAGATGTAGCTCTGCCACTATTACATACCATACGCAGATCAACTAGAGTGAGACAACAATGGTCAAGCTCTGCTCGTTGGTGTTTTTCGTGTGGATAGCAGTGGTCAGCAATGGCGTTTTGGCAGGTGAGATTAATCAATATAAGTTCTAAGGGTTAATAATGGATTTCAATATAAGCCAATTCAAACATAGCGGCTCATATTTCTTAAAACCAAATTCCATCCTTGTCATGAATTATTCGATTATATTTGCTATTGAGCAGTAGGATTTGGGGACGAATATTATTCACAGACAAAATTTTCTGTGTTCTGCTGACTGTAAAACATTTCCCCAAGTTCGCCTGTAAATGGGCAGATAATAGTCCCTTTGTCTTGCAGCAACAAACAGAGTATTCCCTTTTTCAAAGACAAATAGTATAAAGATTTATCATACAGAGTTTCGGATAGATCAGCAAACCTCTCCGTGAAATGTCAGGATGACCTGAATTATTTTATGCTATTGAGATGAAATGAACAACTGAATTCATGTGAATTGACCTGTTTTAACTGCCTTGAAAAGGAAACACCTGTTATATTGTCTTTCTTCAGTTTGCTATATGTCAGCATACAAGTATGTAATTATGGCAGACTAAATTCTCCTAGAAAGCACCTGTGATGAATAGAATTAAGAATTTACCACTGTTACATATTGTTTTATCATTTACACATGTGAGGTCTAACATGGAAAGTGCAGGCTTTTTTTTCAATTTGTAATACATTTACATATGCAGATATTAAACAAATATTCAGGACGGAATATAAATAACATGGCATACAAATAAGAGTTTAAAATAATTTGAAAATATTCTTTAATTAATAGAGATAAATTGGTGTTTTTTGCAGTGATGAAATGATTGGCAGTAGAGGTAAAATGCTGTTATATAAGTTAATACTGATAAATGAAATAACATATGGAATGTCCACTATATATATCTAAATAAAACGACTTACTATTTTGTAAAGCAATTGTAACAATTTTCATTCTTATTTACTAGTTACTCTATGTACTAAATATTTCTTTCTTATGATAACAAACGTTTTTCTCTCGCTATACTATTGTCAAGAGGGAAATACAGAGAGAAAAACTCTGTAGAATTTAAAGGTTTCTCTAAAATCCTGGGTCCATCCTTATAAGAAATTTAAAATGTTATATTTTGAATACAAAGCTTTATTTATGCTTTCATTTTTAACATTCATTCTTGATACATTAAAAGTTTAGTTCGGTCACCACCAAGAGAGCAAGAGACAAAATGACTTTTTTATCGTTTCTTTCATGTGAAATGCCTAAATATTGTTATAATAAAATTTTAATTTTAAAAACACATTTAGAATACAAACTGTAAGAGGAGAAGGAAAAATCCAGCTTAATTCCCTATCCTTTACCTGAAGGCGGTGAAATATACACGTAGAAAACATAAAATAAACATGATTTTTATATAGGTAAGCTGGATTGGGTAAAAGTTGTGAAACGCCCAGCTTGCAAGCGTTTTGATGTCAGCGTCAGCATTGACTGCGACAGAGGGCTCATCAAACGCCCGTCTAACTACTGGTTCAAGAAGCTGTGCGACTACTGTAGAGAGGGTATTAAGAAATACTGGTCCAGAAAGATTTCCTATGGTGGTAGCACCTGGAAAGTGAATGTCTACACAGTGCTGAAAAGCAGGGGAGACAGGAAAAAAATCAAGGTTTGGAAAACCCGCTCAGTTTTTCCTTCGATATAGACTTTGATAGTGGTCTGCGCGCGTTTGTAAATTTGCGTCATTTTTTTTTTTTTTTTTTTTTTTTTTTTTTTTTTTTTTTTTTGCTTTACCAGGTTTCAGTTTGTTATATAGAAATTAAATTGTTTAGTAAGATTAGGAAACATGTGCCTCATTATGAATAAAAGAAAATCGGCAATAAGAATGTAATAGAGGCATTTCGTGTTTGCAGCTAAGGTACTACAAGAGAAAAGGATGGTTCTTCAGCAGTACGCGCTCCCACAACTCAGACATCTTGAAAATGACGGTGAAATATCTGGCCTACAAAAGTAACGCTGCACTTCGCTTCAAACGGACCTGTGCTCACGAGATCGGCCATTCCTTCCTAAAAGCTGCGCGTGGACTAAAATATAGTTGGGGACACAAAGGTATCAATCTCTCTAAGGCATATGAAGCGAACAATTGACGCAAAAGTCTCCTTCAACACGAATTATGATTGTGTATTTTTATTATTCAGCCTGTGTAATATTTAGTGAAATGGGTAAGTTTATACTTGTGATTGTATTTATTTTTTTTAATAAAGCAACTTGATAAATTTCCGAATCGTGCAGAATGGGGAGACGGATATCACCATTTTAATTACTAAGACCGTTTTTCACGCAATGCCTCATGTTATTATAATCAACTGTAATGATGCGTAGCATTTTAATCTGTAGGTGCTATTTAATCTGTAGGTACCTCAAGCATCTTTGGAAAAATAAAGTCAAATGCGCCATCTTATCCCAGCAGAGGTGAAATTGACCTGATGAAGTACTACAAGGGCAGTGCCAGTAATTACTACTCCAGATCGATCGCCGCCGAAAGTGACGTGAAGGACTTGGTGTTCAAAGTTAGAGACAGTTACACCACCAATTCTGGTAAGATGCTTGATATTGTAAGTGAACGTTGACATTTTCCAAATAGGTACAGGTATGTATGACACGAATAATGAGCCAAGCATTCAAAGTACTTAATCCCTCTTGCAAATTACTGATGAATTATCTTTATTGGAAGATGATAGAGCAAGAGCAAACAAACAAACTAACAAATTAAGGTTCATTCACCCAATCGCTTTGAGAAATCTTTAAGTGAAGTGTCTTTTTCATTTTGCAGGTAAATGCTGATTGTCAGGCTTTCCCTTCACATTTTGAGAAAACCTGAAGAATCGTATTCTAACGAAATGAAAGCGCTTTTTAGAAGAGTGCAAAACTATATCTGTAACTCATTTGTTTTTCTTTTGGGTGTCTACAAAGAATAACCAACCTCGAAAAAAAAACTTTTTCAAAGGACATGGAGCCTGCGGCAGCTGAAAATATACGTCATCTAGGTACTTTCCTAGGAAATTCATAGATAGAAATCATTAGAAACCTGTGTTACACTTTGTCTATTGATATTCAACCTGTCACAAAAAATAAGAAGCATGACAAATCTCACAATTAATAAAGACAATTTACAAAATTAGTTTACTTTGTTCATTTTACTTATTCCTCTTTTTATATTTTAATATAAAAAGATCTATTTATGATAACCTTTTTATAATATTTTAAATATCCATCTCTTTATTAACCGATGTATTCATTCATATACATTTTGTCTTCTATCTTTTATTTTGTTCATTAATTTTTGAAAAACATGGAAGATTATAAAAGCCATACGATATTTTGTTTGTTTGCCAGCACTCCTATCCATAATTCAATAAAAGGACGATTGTAATATCTCAAATTATTGTTGGAAATCATAAACATAGGAATCACATAACACAAGATGTGACTGATGAAAGAAGATACCAAACCTGCCTTATATTTCGCGTCGTCTTGTTTCATCTATGCCCCGCGTTTTGCTGTGGAAATTCATTTACATTATATGAATAAACAGAGAGAGAGGAGGGTCGGGGGAAGAGTTAGAGGAGACTTCTTTGGACATATATGGAATAGCCAAGTGATAAACGCATACGCAAGTGTTCCATTAATTCCACGGGGCTTAAACCAGCAATTTCAAAGGCGGGGGGGGGGGGGGGTATTTTTTTGAAAAGGAAGACCTTTTACAGCTTAATCTACCTTATAGGTTATTTCTTTCGAATATTATATCTGTAATACTGACATCCAAAAACGTAAATTACGGCAGAGGGTAGTAAATTTTTACAATTATTCAATTGCATAAGCTCAGAACTAATTATCCACGAACTTCACAATGCCACGGTGCCAGAACATGATTGACTGGCAACAACTAGGCAAAGACTGTCCGCACATAATTTTGGAAATAGAGAAAGGAAAGTGGGCAAAGATTCGCGGGGAGGACCGTTTGTGTACACGTGAGGACATACAGACTGGAGAGCACGTGATTTGTTTCTGTGCAAAAAACAACTGAAATTAGAAATGACTTTCTACAGATTGACTCTGGAAACCTTGCAAATGTTTTTAAAAACATTTAAATAGTCCAAATATGCAATACATCTCTAAGTGTATAAGGTTATATCAAGAAACAGTTTCGTAAAACAAGGCAGCGTAACAAATGCTTGTTTTTTTTTTTTTTTTTTTTTTTTTTTTTTTTTTTTTTTTTTTTGTTATAGGCCTATATATATATATGTATATTTTTTTCATATTTTGTATATTATGGAAATAAAAAGGTCTATCTATCTATCTACCTGTGCTTCAGTAATCGGCATGGGCTTAACTCAAATTTTACTTCAGTACGCACCCTTCCTGGACCACTCTGTCGAGAGCCCTTTTCGCAAATCTAGCGCGACGAAGTCACTGTTATGCTAACAAAAGAATGAAAAAAATTAGGCTATCTCATTTTACGACACGTATGCAGACTTGTGGGCTGAACAACTTACTTAAAAGGGAGACGCAGTTCTCCGCTGTTCTGCCACGATTACACACCTTGCGCAGATCAACTCAAGTGAGACAACAATGCTCAAGCTCTGCTCTTTGGTGTTTTTGGTGTGCATAGCACTGGTCAACAATGGTGTTATGGCAGGTAAGATCAATCTATATCAGTCCCAAACGGATTTCAATATAGAACATTATAAGAAATCGCTAATTATTCATAAAACCCAAAATTTCGGCCTTGTCATAGATAATGGGTTGCATTTTATTTTGAGCAATAGAACTAAGGGACAAAAAATTAAGACGACCCACCAGAAATATCACTACTGAGTAAACTCTATGACAAAATTTCTCATTTTACATTTGCAATCGGGCAAAAAACATGTAGACAAATAATATGCCTTGCAGCAACAAATAAAGTTAGCTCAAATATTATAAAGATTTACCATACAGTGTTTTGGATAAAAAAGCAAACATATGAACGAAATGTCAGAATGTCCAAAATTATTTTATGCTGTGGTGATGAAATGAACAAATGATTCATGGTGTATGGCCTATTAATGGGACGATAAACCATAAATGTTCGTGTCTTTTAGTTTAAAAAAGTAAAATTGCAATGGTGTTATTGTTGAATAAGAAAAAAAGGTTATGTTATGGGTATAGTAGGCCTACTATCTCTCACTGGTGATTCCAGACTAGGATAGAATATAGAAGATATATTTTGGGTCCTAGTTCCAGAGTGTTGACATGATGGAGTAGGGTGAATAATCAACTAATTAATCTCTGTCCTTTACCTGAAGCATGGACATAATAAGAGATATATTATGTCAATGCCTGAAGGCCATGAAATATATATGTAGAAGACACAAAATAAGCATGATTTTCATATATAGGTAAGCTAAAATGGGTAAAAGTTGTGAAACGCCCAGCTTGCAAGCGCTTTGATGTCAGCGTCAGCATTGACTGCGACAGAGGTCTCTTCAAACGCCCATCTAGCTCCTGGTTCAACACGCTGTGCGGCTACTGTCAAAATGGAATTAAAAGATACTGGTCCAGATACATCTCCTATGCCGGTAGCACCTGGACTGTGAATGTCAACACGGTGGTAAAAAGCAGAGGAGACAGGAAGAAAATTAAGGTTTGATTTTTTTTACTATAGACCTATATATAAATATATATACAATTTGACATATAGGCTTGTTTTGTGAGGTTAGTGTTGATATTTATGAAACTGCTTTTTTGTGACTTCCTGATTCGCTTGGTATTTTGAGTGGCTCCTTTCAGCACGGGTATACATCAGTTGATAAAGAATAGTAATGAGACTGTAATTAAAGCATTGCATGATTGCAGATAAAGTACTACAAGAGAAAAGGATGGTGGTTTAGCAATACGCGCTCTCACAACTCGGACATCTTGAAAATGACGATGAAATATTTGGCCTACAGAAGTGACGCTGCTTCTCTCTTCATTCTTTCTTGAAAGCAGCGCACGGATTGAGATATAGTTGGGGACACAAAGGTACCATTTTCCCTTAGTAACGGGAGGGAATAGTTAGCTCTTTTTTAAAATTAATTTTGATCGCTTTTTGATACTTAAACTCTTTGCTGCCCTTGCGTAAAGGGGGATATTAGTCTTATAATACTAATTAGTGGCAAATCTTGTTCACTCTCTGTACGAAAAGCTACAATGGTTTTTATTCATAAGGTTGTGTATATATAAGAATGAATAAATAAATAATGTTACATTTTCATATAATTTTCCGAACATGGAAAAATGGC
This sequence comes from Lingula anatina, assembly GCF_001039355.2. The sequence goes on along the minus strand of NW_019775452.1, from coordinate 382,477 downwards.
TGCTTCAAAGAAAAACATGCTATCTTTCATTGTCCTATTCTCGCATAAAATATAATATGTTTTTAAGAAACTTGGTAATGATGTGTGCAAAGAGGAAATAATTCAGTCTGTGTGTTTTTAAATTACAAAGCAATTTAATAAATGCCTTAGTCACATAGTAAAGAGTGTGGGACATCACAAATTATATTAACAAAGTCCATCTTTCACGTCAGACATCATTCTTTTTACATTATCAACTGTAATATTATGTAGCCTTTTAAAATAGCTTGACAGGGATCTCATTTCAAATGTAGGTACCTCAAGCATCTTTGGGAAAATAAAATCAAGTGCGCCATATTACCCCAGCAGCGGAGAAATAGACCTGATGCAGTACCACAAGGGCAGTACCAGTAATTTCTATAACAGAGTGGTCGCCGCCGAATGTGATGTGAAGGATTTGGTGTTCAAAGTTAGAGACAGTTACACTATTAATTATGGTAAGATGTTTCATATTTTAGGATTCAAGGTGGACATTTTCTGACACTTATGAACCCGACCTATTAATTTAGGATGATTGACTATTTCTGCTATCTATTTAAGTTTTTGCTAATTTGTAATGATGTTTTGATTCTGTTTTTTTTTTAATCTTGGTGTTTACTTAAGTCTTTATAAGATTTTGAAATGATCTTATCAAAATGCATCTTATTCCTTTTCTTATCCAGGTAGTTGCTAATCAACAAATGGATCTTGGGTGTCATCTTCAAATTTGAGATATTTCCACAGAACCACAAACCAGGATCTACACTCTAATGACTGATGCTTTCTTTTCAATTTTGAAACCAGGAAAAAATGTTAATTTTGCATGGCATTCTCCCTTCTTTGAACCAGTTTTGTAAAAAACAGTCACTGAAATAAGAGAAAGTCGTGGGCAAAATAAATATTTGAAATATTACCGGTATATGCTATTTTATGCCTAGTTTACTCCAAGGGGTGCACACTGCATTCTCCATTTAATTCTCTACAAATCAATTTTTTTACTTATACAATTCCTTACGAATAAAAACCAGGATTGTTTGAAAATAAACAGGTGTGCTTGAGCAGTCAGATGCCCCCCTCCCTGAGGAGTGGATGTTAAATGTCACTTAACTAGTTGAATGGGTGATTGTAATATGAACCACGGCCCTCTTCTCCCTTAAGTCTGTCATCAGACAAAATATTGGCTGGTAAATTTCAGTAATTTTTTTTTTACTTTAACTATAGACTAATAAAACTATTTACTTATTTTAAACACACAGTAAATGAAACTGTTCAACAACAGGTTTTGTTTGGTTACTTTATTTACAAGCATTTACCTTTCTGTGTTTTGTCAATCTCTTTTTGAGCTAATATCTAGCAAACACAGGAAAAGTACCAGCATCTCACTCCCATGTGCTTTGAAAAAAAAAAGCCTACCCCCCCCCCCCCCCTTAAAGAGATATATATACAGTTATGGAAATTATACTTGTTTGTTTTCTAACATGCCAGCAACAGTAATTATGGCTTGACAAACACTGGATACAAGGAATGATGGATGCAAAAATTGTCAAACCCTTTCAAAAATCACTCTGACTCCCATTTCACAAAATTACTGAACAGCTTATTTGTCACGTCACTAAAACTTGTTTAGTCTCAGGAAGTGAACTGAGGTTCTTTTTATAGCACTGTAAACTGCAGAGAGGAACTCCAGTCTTGGAGCAAGTGTAAGTCTTTGCATTTGTGCACCCTTCCACTCCACAACTGGACCTTGGTGGGAGAGGCCTGCAATGTCAACAGGGAAGATGAATCAACAATGATGATATCTTGACTGAACATGTAAAAGAGTATATAAATGGCAATAAATAAAAACTTGGAACACATGAAGAATATATCTTTTAACTACATATTTATCTTTCAATTTGTGAACACTGCAATTAATCAGCTGAGTACTTGGACAATAGTGCCTCGTTTGAACAGTTCAAGCTGGCAGCAATTTTGTGCTAAAGATTTACCCAAAATTTGACAATAAATATCGAGGAATATTCCCAGTTGTCCTTAGTTAGCTAAGTTTCTTACAGCTCACATTTTTTTTTTGTGAGTGTGAGTGAAACAGGATTCTTCCCAGTACTCACTGTTTCTGTAGCTGGGNACAGTTCAAGCTGGCAGCAATTTTGTGCTAAAGATTTACCCAAAATTTGACAATAAATATCGAGGAATATTCCCAGTTGTCCTTAGTTAGCTAAGTTTCTTACAGCTCACATTTTTTTTTTGTGAGTGTGAGTGAAACAGGATTCTTCCCAGTACTCACTGTTTCTGTAGCTGGGTTTGGTATGGAAACTGGAAACCCTGGGGCACTGATATAGTGCACACCTGTTGGTTATTCACATATCGTATTCTAGGGATCTCAGATTTTCTTGAACCACGAGTCTGAAGGATAATAATAATGTGTCACTTTCAAAAGTAAATCCATTTTTAAACAGCTGCAGTTCTGAGTACAGATTTCAAACTTTTAAAAATATCTTAAGTGAGAAGACTGACGAATATTTTTGTTGTAAATTTCATATTAAAAATTAAATAAAACCTTTGTGTGAACAAGTTGTTTCTACAGTTTTCTGGGGATTATGGCTATTAATGACAGTTGGATATAAAAGATTTACCTTGTGTCAGATTTACCACATAAGTTACAACAAATTGGCTATTTGCACATAAAAAACTAAATCAAATACACCTCCTTGCACATAAAAAAATAAACTAAATCAAATACAACTCCCGCTAAAAAGGGGTTTTACCTTTCCTTTGCCTTTTATTTCTTGCTTCTTCAACAACCTCTCTACAGTTTGTTTCTACATGAATGAAAAAGACAAAAAATTTTAATCTATCCAATTTTGTTTCAAACTAGTGTTAAGACAACACCATTAATCACAACCTTGCTTAAAATGGGAATAAAACTGTCCTTTATAAATCAATAGCAGTCTTGTTTGACTTCATTCTGCAATTTTCAACATGAAATTTATCTTTAAATAATAATAAGTACATGAAATAAAATTTATCAAACCACAAAGCACCTTGGCGAAAAAATATTGAGGTATTTCATTTCAAATATCTACAGATTACATACTTTGGCTTTTTCTTTTTTCTCATGTGCTTGCTGCTTCCTTTTCTTTGCTCTTTGTTGTCGTTTCTGTAGTTGTTCTTCAGTCAGCTGGATTGTCTTGTATTCTGTTTTACACATATATAATGTCCATATTTATCAAATGAATAAAGTATCCATATGAAATATTACCTGATACTCATTGTACGTAACATATGAAAACCTTTATTTTGTAATATGGTTTGTAAAATAGACTCAGGGTATTCATTTCAAAATTGTTTTTAAAAGCGCTTAAAAGTAATTGTTGCATAAATGAGGTAACAAAGAATTACGTCAAGGGTAATTGATTTACTATGAACTAAAATAACATACGTAAATACAAAAATACAAACATACATACTTATGTATTTCTTTAAAATTCTTACCTGTTGGTGGCTGCCACAAGGACTCATTGTGTTTACCTTCTCTAAGAGCTCTCTAAAAATAATTATATTATGAACATTAGAAACAATATAAAAATACCAAAAATAGACTTTAAAAATGTGAGTATATCCACTAATAGAGTTCCAAAGCAGACAAAATTAGCTAAACATAATGCATTTTTAACATGCTAAAAACTTCATAAAAAAAAAGAAAATATAACATAAAAATCTAAAAAGACACAGCATTATAATTTTTGAAAAAAAAAAAATTCTGTTCATGCCCATTTAAAAACTAGCTCTGTATTCAAGCCCTGCAGATAACTTCTGCATGTTCAAAGTATAACAATGATTTTGGGTTGTAAAAAAAAGGGGACCAAGAAATGGCTCATTGGCCTCAATACTGGGGGGACTGGGGGATCTGGGGACAGAACATCACCAAGAAAATCATATTTCTGATTTGAACTGAAAAAAAAAAAGTGTGAAAATAATGACTCAAACAAGTTTGTGAGCAAGGCCTCTTCTCCACTTCTAGAGCTGGGGTAGCGCTAACACTTGCCAATTTAGCCAAATGCTAAAACTGCCTTATATTGGCTAAACAAAAAGGACTTGATTTGACTAACAAATTGACAAAAAGTGGTGATTTGGCTAAGCGAAAAAAATTGCTAGCATTACCCCAGTAGAGATTACTTTAACTACAGGGATGCTGACAGTATTTGGTGCAGTTATGCGTACAGATAAAATTTTGTTTGCACTTAAAATGCATTCATCTATAACCCTACAATTACCTGTCTGGCAGTCATAAGAGTGGGGTCTTTGTTTTTCTTAACTTCTCCATATTCATCAAGATCCCCCTTTTCCAAAGCATCCAACCACTGTTTCTCTTCATCTGAAGTGTCTTCGTCAGACTTCTTAGTGGCAAACACAGGTTCTTTTCCATCTGATTGGAAAACAAACAAAACATAGATGATTATTATCATAATACATTTGTAAAAAACTTATTTTCACACTTAGCAATACATATAAAATAGCAGACATCCCAGTTTCAATGTGTTCAAATCTGTACAAGTAAATATCATGCACAGCAAACCTACCAGCTGAAGTCTACATATATTTTAACCCGTTTTATGGTTTTTCACTTCAGTTGGCAAACGATAGTCTCTAATAATGGATTAGCAAATCCCTAGAAATGTGCCTACAAGTCCTAAATGTACTACATGTGTCATATTCCAGTGAATGGAATGAAAAAAATAGCTCATACAAGACACACGTAAAACTATGGAATATGTTTTAGAGTACTTCAAGCCAAAAGAGAGTGAGAAACTCTTTTTCCTACCTTCCCATGGAGTAGAATTCCTGCTCTTTTTACTACCAGAAGTACCTGATGCTACATCTGTGATGAGGGAAGTCTTGCTTACACTTAAAGAAAAGAAACAAACAAACATATTAGAACAATGAAAGGAGAACTAATATTATGAACATGAAATTTTATAATATATGACAAGGCATTTAACAACCAGTGTTCATACAAATTTAAGTCTAGATTTTTAATCTTGGGAAATATTTTCACACTGTTAAAAAAGAAGCTGTCAATAAATCAATCCTTCATCAGTCACATAAAATGTAACGTACTGCAATAAATTTGATTTTATTTGATTTACTAACTGAAGGTCCAATATGATATGAATATACTCATTATAGCACAAAAAAAAAATGTAATTAGGTATGATTCTGATCTTGAAAGTCGCACACACCCACACACACACCCACACAAACTATTACACCAATTAAAAAAATAATAACAGCAACTGTTCTGCAGGACGGTTTTACACATTTATGAAATTGAAATGGAAATGGAAATAGAGTTGAGTCAAAGTCTAAGTCATATTTCATGAACTGAACAAACCTTTTTGTTCCTAAAGTTTGACTACCAATTTTGATTTTGAGTTTAATGGCAGGTTTGTCAGGACTCCCATATTCGGTTGAAAATGTCTCTTCACTGGAGTGGTGCTTCTCTTTCTTGTGTTTCTTTTTATGCTTCTTGTGTTTCTTGTGGCTGCTTCCTGGAGACTCTGGTAGAAATACACCATTATGAAAGTACAATACCCATTTCACATCTTTCTGATAAGATGCTTTACGCATAGAGGCTAGTTAGACCAATGGTTTGTTGTGGGTCCAATAGTGTGTGTGTGTGTGTGTGTGTGTGTGTGTGTGTGTGTGTGTGTGTGTGTACATAAACCACTGTTACTTGTACATTACGCATTACAAAGTAATATTTTTATATGCCTTTTTAAAAGGGCAGGGGTGGAATTACAATATAGGACCATATTTAACCTGTTTCAAAGCAACAGCAGCATAGTTCCATGATGAACTGATGGACCAAAAGCTATTACTTGTACTTTTACTAGGCAACAAATCATGACATTACAAGTACAATACTGGCAATACTGAGTGGAATGACTTGAAAAGAAAGACAGAAAAGGGCCGGGAAAGGGAGTGTGCACTAACCAATGGCAATTAATGTGCATTTTCGGTCCCTATACTCTTTCGCATATATTCAATATAACAGAAAGCAAAACAGTTGAGCGAGATGCCTAGATTCATAAAGGCGTGAAACAACTTGTTGAAGCTGGTTACACCAACACTGGTCACAAGCAACACCGATAACAAGCTATTACAGTATTTGACGCCAGTTTGTTACAGTGGCTATAATTTACCTAGAATCACGCTGCTATCATCTTCAGTAGAGGTTCCTCTTCTTTTACCCATTATCCACAAGTTAGTAGACTATGAATCTATCAGAACATTCCCAAACAGTCACCTGCAGCCCTATTAAATCACTTCCTCTGCAACGACTGACTGACGCCTTGGCTGCCTCTGATAAAATATACTTATCATGTGCGTTTTTCTTGTCAAATACTATTGGCAAGACCAGTGTAAATTTCTGCGCATAGAACTGTGAAGAAAGTTGCTTAAATGACAATGATCACACGTTATACAAAGATTAGCTTCACCTTGGGCCTCGTCTTTCGGTGACAAAGCTATATCTCAGCATTGACCAATCAAAATTTTGATTTCGCCGAGTGCAATTGCTTCCTCCTTAAAAGGAGAGTGAAAATCGCGGTACTCTGCGGAAACAGTGTTTTGGATTAATTTTAATTTATTTTGCTTGGAAAAACAGTTAATGTACAGTCCCAAATCAAATGTGCTATGGGATAAACTACCTGAGAGCAGAATTTTTCTGAGCATTGTTTTTTTGTGGTATGAATGCATGAGGACAATAGTTTTAANTTTCACGTTTTTAGACTGTCTTGAGTTCATGTCGGTCGATCCCGCTGATCAGCTGAAGCCTCAGCTTGTATATATCCTTTTCCCTTTGGTGTCCTTGATCGTGATATGAAGTTTACTTTATTTTATTTGGTTTACCTATATTTACGCTACTATTCCCCGTCGTTCATTCCCTCCAGCATGGCCGCGGGACTAGTGTTACGGAGCAAATATGACGTCACTGTAATCGGTTAATTTAGGTCCAAGGTACAAGCAAGGAATTACATGTATATCGCACCCCCCCCCGGGACTCTACGATATATTTCCCTGGTGCAAGGGTACTAAATTGTAGTTCTGCAAATGTACATGACTGAAGTTCCGGTACTAGTACAGACTCACAGTGATGGCTATTATGATGATTTATAAGGTTCAGATTTTAATATTATCATCATCATATATACTAGAAATTGATATTTAAGCTCTTACATATCCAACAACATGATAACTTGCTTTGCTGCTCAGTTATAATTAATTATATATGTTTCACACTATCTGATATATATGTCCATACCCAGAATATTCTGTAAACACTTTGCCTTAGTACTTGATGGATAACTTGAAAAATTATCCAATATTTAACCAGGAAACCAAGCTAAATTTCATCACATGCTCAAAGCATTATACATTATCAATAAGCACTGATCAAATGTGCATGACTGTGTCATTTCATACAAGAGAACAATAGAAAACCAGTAATCTATGTATAAAGTCAGTCATCTACATCAGAAGCTATATGCACTGTTTGACTAGAAATTGCTGCCTGTCTAATGGAAACTGTGTCGAATAATAGTATGTATGAGGACACTTGAAAACGGAGAACTTTAGAACCCTTCCTGATGATTTCATATAGTAGGTATCTACAGTATATTTGACAAGTTACTAATTATCAGCAATATTTATGTGTTCATTTCTCCTTCTACATGTGTAGAAATCCTTAACACGTGAGACAAGGTTAAAAATATCTGCCTACATTGATGAGTGACTGACTTCATGTAAAGTAAGATTAGATATGTAGCCTTGTAGCATATATAGCATTTTTATTTGATGGTCTTCACAATTGGTAGGTTGTTTGTAAAATTAGGGAAAAGCCAGTCCAAATGCTGATGTAGGTCTTGTGGTACAAGCATAAATGCTTGCTCTAGCACAGCTTTGGTAGATTTTTTTAGCAAACTTACTTTAAGGTTGAGTTAAATTTGTATAGAGATTACGAAGAATAAAAAAAAGAAAGAAAGAAAGATAAACATCAAGGTTATGTTAAAGGGATAATAACTCTTCGTGTGAGGTCTATCTTTCACAATAAAATCATTTTGAATAACTCATAGAAATATAATATATTCTGTTTTACGACAAAAACAGCAGTTATAGCTATTATTCTGACATCTGAGCTTGTCTTCAGACCATGTGGCATCCATTGATGGCTATACTCTGTTATAATCTCTTAAGAGATTTTAACAAAAAAACAAACTTTTTAGAAAAAAAAACAGGGACTAACTTTGAATGTAAAAATGGATTCATTAACCATTGGTAAGTATGGGAAAATTGTTGTTTACTCCAGGAAAATTATATTATGGCCAAAACGAAGAGTTATTATCCCTTCAAACTTAAAAGCCTTATTGCCTTACCTAACTTTCAACTGTGTTTACTCAACACCCTCTAAAAAGCCCCAAATTTTGGCTTCCAATTCATGCTGTCTTTGTAAAATTCTTTTCACCTGTTGGTCAATATAATGTCTACATATTCAGGGAGACTGTGACCAAAACCATGTAATGATAGTCACAGCAGACAGGAGATCAATTTGTGTCTGAGTACTGAACCCTTCTCTAACTTATTCGTGTCCAGAAATTATTTTTGCACTATTGGATGGCCGCTATCTAGATTAGCTTCATCAGGCTTATATTAGAAATACCCATTCGATCAGCAGCTAGGCTCATTTCTTTCATATTGATTTTCAGTTGCTGCATATCCAGGTGGTTTATCTATAGAAACACCCACTCGGATACAGAACTTAATTAACAGATAACAGGGATACATAATCAATATAATGAATGATGTGTCCCCTTGGACAGAATTGTCTGTTTTATATGACCAGTTTTGATGGGGAAGAGGGAGACATTTGCTGCCAAGGAAGGTATATGTAGTTAGCTATATTTCAAAAGTGTTTATTGGAACATGTGTATACCTATGTCACAAAAATTATATGACCATATTATCTTTATGATATTTGAACAGTTACACTTCAGGCAAGTGGTTTTGGATGTCGGATAGCTATTTTTAGACTTTTAAGATAAAAGGCTTGCATGCTGAAAAAGTTGTACAGACTCTTAGCTGTTTAGTAAAAAGTACTAAAAAAAATTGCTGTAGATGTGGCACTCCTAAGAAAATAAAGTACAAAAATGTAAATATACTTTTTTCAACTCTCTTGGGTGATGTCTTTTTCCCTGGAATAGTTTCCTTTATTTATTTGCACATTAATATTAAGAAAATGTTTTCTATAGTAAAATTAAAGGTTTTCCACATGCAGGCAACAACAGGCAAGGAAACAAAGGCTTGTGATACAAAATGAATGATCACGCATTAGATTATTTCATTTTATCTTTGATAATGTTATCAACGTGCATTTTGCTGAGGTTTAAAAACCATTGACTGTCTTTTAGTTTTTTGTCCAATTCTAATCTGTTGGCTATGGCCACACATCCTTAAAATAACATTACTAAGTATATTAATTTTACATCATATTCTCCGATGCTTTTTATTTTTAGAGTGCACTCAATAGTTAAGCCTTAGATCAGTTACCATGGTGACTCATGTCTTTGCACAGAATAAGAGGATTGAGATAGAGAAAAGGAAATAATAGAGTCTTCAGACTTGTCCATGGATACCCATTTCACTTGATTGCAGTAGTTGTGCTGTGAAACCAAGCAATGTGTGTTTTCATGTGATTGTGAGCTCTGGGTTGAAAGGATGCTGAGAAATGTGGTTGCAATTGGTAAGTTATGGAAAGAAAATTAAACATATTGATCCATGAAAGAGAATTTGTTGATAACTTAGAAAGATTATCTGCAATAAGATGAGACACCCTCCTTTTCCCTTGAGTTCATTTGTGGTCTCTTAATTGACATTTTCAATAACTTACGAAAGGAAGTTGGTTAAAAAAAAAAAAAAAGAAAAAAGAAAGAAATATGAGTTTGCACAAGGATTGATAGGCTAATCATAGATTAGGTAGATATGAGTCTGGTTTGTTTCTTAAAAGAATCAGAATACAACCTGTAACCCACACAAAAATTTAAAAAGTTTGCAACTGTTATATTTTAAAGAGACAGATTGTATTAAATTAGTGTTGCAGCGTCTTGGACCAGTTTTTTGGGCAGTTATCAAAATCTTTGGACTCATTATATTCCAAACTACTTTGAAACACCAGTGCACTGTTAAAATCTTGCATTACATATCATCTGCATATGGCAAACAGATTTATTATGCTTATCTGGCGTGGAATACATTAAAGAGGTTTTTGATTACAACTAATTCAATATGAACATGACACGGTGCCTCTTGTTAAAGAATTATGGGGCTGAATTTTATTGACAAAACTATACACAGTCTGTTTTAAGAGTGGTCACTTGTTTGTTTTGTCAACAGCTTTGCTTGTAGTGAACAGCTTATTTTCCTTTTTATGTCTAGGTATATATTCAGTGATGGAGATTACAGCTTCTACAGCCCATGGATACCAGGGATTATAACTATTAAACCGCCCATGCCCAGTGATGGCTGTGGATTTAAGGCTATAAACTGCCTCTGAATACGGCTTACTAGAGATAATGTTAGAAATTGTCCTCTAACACTGCTGAGTAAGGAGGAAAAGGTGGGTTTTGTTTGTAGTATTGATATGTGCTATAACTCACTAGAGACATATTCTGAGGTCTTGGACTTAAACAAAAAAGCAAGTCCATGCGTATTTAGTAGACATGTTGTTTTGTATCCAGTGAAAAAATTTGGAAATTATTAAAATAATGTCTTTCATTAAAATAAGAAAATAAGTTAATGTTCCTCATATGTGCTTTTCTCCACGTTTCCCAAATACCTAATGACCCTTATGTCAGGTAGAATGAATGAAAACTGATATTTTAATCCTAGATAAGGCTGCTTTCAGGAATATTAGTTTTATATTTATTATTTTTATTTAATCTGGAAAAAAAACTCAGTATCTCAAATGCTATGTATATCAAATGACCATTGTATATTGTTGTTAAAAATGTTGTTCATATTTTTTGTTTAACCGATCCTGAAAAGAGAAATATAGGAAAATTCCTAGTATATGATTTTTGATTTGAGACATCTCTGTACTAATCAGTTGTTCAGATTAAGAAAAAAAAAAAGAATTGATCTTCATTTGATTGGCTGTAGTCAAGCTTGTCTGTTCTACTGTTGAGACTGAAACAGTTTTTATTAAAATCAATTTGAACATAACTGGAGACAAATGAATATTATTGCAAAGTTTTTATAAATCCTAATTTTTGCCTTTCGTAACTTAAAATAAATTACCTTTTTCTATCATTGTAAAAAAGCATATTTATGTAAGGCACATTCATGTTATAGTGAAGTATATGTAATTCTCACCCTAGGTATTGTTCACACTGTCACATGTTTCTGTTTGTTGTATAACATAATGGAATATTGATTGAAAGTTTGTCCAATCCTGTCTTTTGATAGCCTTTTTTGTGATTTGCAATGTGACTTCTGAATCAATTAACAAACAAGGCCCAGAGCACAAATATGAGTATTTGGCTAACCAAACTTACTGTATCAAGTTTCAGATAGGTCCCTTAGTTACAATAACAGTTTTTTTTCTTGGTCACAGTCTTGTCTGTTATAGATTCTTGGTTGCACAAGGTGTGGTATGAGATTCATAATAATGCTGTATAGATTTTCTTTCACCTTTACTATTCTTTGCTTCAAAATTATTGGATCACCGAATTGATTTTTGCTGAAATGATAGCAGCAAAAAAGGATAAATTGTGAAATGGCATGATAGCTTGCCCAGTGTATCTTGACTGGTTCTGGCCGATGTGCCATCTTAATAATGAATAGTTGTCCTGCTGAGAGTAATTATGACCTATCACCTAGTAGACACTTAAAACATCTTCTTGATTGGTCCTGTGAGTTTCCTTGTTGACTTGGTTACTCTTACTATTGATGGTATGGTAGATCAATAACGGGACTAACGTCACGGCACAGCCTCTACCTGAGAGATGGGATCAATGCATGCATTCAGTAGCATGGTGTACACAGACCGTATAAAAGCTGCCTGGAGAAAGGAACAAAACTTTAGCTGGTCTGTGAACAATACGCATTAAACCAGTGTAAGGAGTTGGTTAACTGTTTGAATATCTTTATCCATGTCTGGGGACTTGCTGCTTCAGAATCGCCTGTCACGTTGTAGGTAAGATGATCTGGAGATGACCAGTGTCACTGGCTTTCACAAGTTAGAAAATAAACAGGGACTTTTTTAGTATTTCATGAGTAACAATTACATACTAGTATATGGGTTTAAAATTGTTCGTTACTAGACTGAGTTTGTTTTGTTTTGGCTGTTTACAGTTTGACCTTCAGAAGATCATTCATGAAAACTTAAGGACGTTGGTGTTAAACTTGGTTGAATATTCTGTCTGAAAGAAATGATGATGTTAATTAACTGAAGGAGTTGTTTTTTTAATACAAGCAATGAAAATTAAGAAATTGCCTTTAAGTCAAAAAGTACTTAAGGCATTTTCGCTGCTTGTATTTTGATAATTTCTCAGTGCATAACTTTTATCTTTTATGTAACATGTCTTGCATCTTACATTACTGCCAGTTTTGTAGTTTCAGATTTGATTTGTATATGTTTAAGATTTTTAATTGATCAAAATATATACAAGAAGTATTACAATTTTTCATTTCTTGTATAATATTATGATATCTTTACACTGAATTCTTTGCATAGAAAACAGAAAAAAAATACATTCTGATTTGCTATACTTTATTAACTTAAATTAGATACTTTTTTATAATAATAATAATAATTATTATTATTAAATATTATATTGTGTTGAAACATTTTTTGAATCTATTTGTATTCCAAAGGAAGATTTAAAAGGGATAAATTTATTAGTTCAGTCACTGTGGTAAAAATATGCTGCTGATATTTTAATAAGATACATTTGTTGAATGATGTAGGTGAACTGGTTTTATTAAGACGGAACTTAACAGTTGAGACGGAAAAGGTTTTATTAAATTGCCTTGAATTGTTCTCATTTGTAGACCTACGTCAAGCAAAAAGAAAAGTAGGCATCATGAACCATGTCATTTTTTTCATTTATTGTGATAGTACATGTAATAGTATTGATTATAATCAATGGTTCTTTTTGTTACAGTGGTTTCTATGGTGACTGATTAAAAGATTGGTCATTATAAGATATTGGAAGAAAATGGATGTGAACAGTCAAACACCACTGTGAAACACCACAGGAAATTGATTGCACAGAAGAAAAAAACTAGTAAATCACATAAAAAGTGATTTCTGTTCTTAAAACAGAGTGCACCATGAAGGCCTGGCGAGCAAAAAGGTGCGTGCGTCGCAAGCTCCGAGGGAGTCATCTTCTGGTGGTATCAGGCACCCTGGCGATTGGATACCTTTGTTTTTTGTGTTCTTTTAGTGACATCATTGTACCTCACCTTAGTGAATTTGAAGATGGAGATCATCGAGTTTTGACAAGGAGACTTCTAGCTCTTGACAACAATACCACTAATGGCACTACAGCTAAAGAAAATAAAATGTATCCTCCTGAACTTTTCACAATCGAACAACTGAGACAGGGTGCAGTGGTCTTGTATGTCATTGGCATTTTGTATATGTTTGTCGCGCTGGCTGTGGTCTGTGATGAATTTTTCGTACCTGCCTTAGGGGTGATCACAGAAAAACTGGGCATCTCGGAAGATGTTGCTGGAGCAACTTTTATGGCCGCGGGCGGCAGTGCACCAGAACTTTTCACGAGCCTCATTGGGTTGTTTGTAGCTCACAACAACGTGGGAATTGGGACAATTGTGGGTTCAGCCGTTTTTAATATTCTTTTCGTCATTGGGATGTGTGCCGTAGTCAGCAAAGGTGTTCTAAAATTAACATGGTGGCCATTATTTCGAGACTGTGTCTTCTACAGTTGTAGCTTAGCCATGCTGATTGGATTTTTCAAAGATGGCCAAATTGACATATGGGAATCACTGCTGCTGCTATTTTGGTATTTTTGCTATGTGACCTTCATGAAGTTTAATCACAATATAGAACCCTGGGTAAAGTCAAAGTTATGCAAAAATCGAGTGACTACTGTGGAAAGTGCATCCAACCAGCTGATTCAACATGAGGTATGAACATTATATTTTTTAAAACTTATTTCAAGATTATAACAGTTTTTAGATAATCCTCATATAATAATGTATCACTTCTTGTTGATATTTTAGTGTGAAAAAATACAAATGAAGATAAATGAATAGATCAGTTCTTCAGGGTATACCAATGCATTTGAAACAGGCCCAATGTAATATTTTCTGGGTCTGCATATCTTGCAAAGCTACAGTACTTATCTTCTGCAATTCACGCTTTACAAATGAAAAACCCTTCAAATTATAAGTACCTGGTGTCAATATTTCCTTCTGAAATGTAAATGAAGACTTGGTAGTTTTGGAAACATTTCAAAGTAAATTATTTAATTAAAAATGGTATAAAGCATGGTATAAGTGCAAGGTTGGGTTGAGCAATGGTTAAGAGATAATTACTTCTTTTTCAAGGAAAATTTTGGTGGGAAAATCTTAGATAGGATAATGTTTGTCTTTACCATAGGAAAATGTCCAAAGGGGTGTTGATTGAACAATACACTGACTTTGATAAAACGTTTCTTTTAGACAAAAGATTAAACTTTTGACTTAATCAATTGATACACTTGCAAAGAAATTTTGGAGTGCAGTGTTATCATTTTCTGATGACTTAAAAAATTTTTTTTAATGTCTGGGCTATTTTGTCTTGGAAGGAATTGAATTGTATCAATGAAACTGTTGCATGCAAAAATGTCATGCAATTTTTATTAAGTTGTTTAGAGCAAATGTCTGATTGGTGTTTTAATTATATTAATCCAAAACGTCTGATTGGTTCTTTAATTATTTTAATTATTTTAAACGTTTTATCAAAGTCAGTGTATTGTTCAATCAACACCCCTTTGGACATTTTCCTATGGTAAAGACAAACATTATCCTATCTAAGATTTTCCCATCAAAATTTTCAAAATTTTCAAATTAAAAAATTATTTCAAACTTCTTTGACATTCCAATTCTTATTCAAGAATTACTGTGCTTTCAATTTTTCTGATTGCTTCATCAGTGAAATAACCAGTGCAAATGTCTGGTGGGAATATTACATAATCTTGTGAACCTAATGATTGGAATCACAGAAAATGATTGGTTCAATGATTTATGATGCGCCTATTGGTTTTTCTAAACAGAGCACCTTCGTTGATTACTAGAATGGCCGTTTGTTTTCCTAAACAGAAGACCTTTCAAAACTGTGCAGCCCCAAATGTGTGCAGCCTCCTGTAATAATTCATTTGTTTGGCTGGTGTAATGCCAGGACAAGGAAACATGCTTATCAAAATATGAAAGAATTCTGTGCTGTTTTAATACTGTACGATATATAAATTAGCCATGATAAGAATTTATAAGGTTCAGATTTGTTCATTAGTAGACATGTTTTGGTAGGAGGCTAGTAAAACACATGACCTCATTGACCTACATTTGACCCTCTGTCACACCTGGTCTCTTGACCACTTTGGCCTTCGTATAAAGTAATATAAAGTTTATTTAAGCCAAATGATTGAAGTATTTTTCAAGTTAAATGAAAAATTTAAGGACCACAGTATTGAACATATTTTTAAGATCTTTACTTAAGTAGAGAAGTTTATGGAATTGGCCTTTTTTTTCTTGTAATGTTTCATCAGCAAAGCCACTAACTTGTTATGTTGTACTTTGAATTTTATGCAGTAGCCAGTGGTGTCTCATCATTTTCACTAAAACTCATTAAGTGGAGTGTTCTTTAATAAATGAAAAACATGTTCTCCTGTCACCTTTTTGAAACAATTGGTCTATATGGCTTACTCCATTGATAGACAGAAAAAGATACACTGTTTGCCCCTTGCCTGTGTAGCTATTAAAAAGCACTCATTATACGAAACATTAGCCATTTGGGAAATGGTATTTACCAGCTGAACATCATTATAGGTAAATGCCAATACAACAGTCAAGAATTGGCACAATGGAATATCCTAGGGTCTGCTTTTGTCCTAATATCTGCTTATATGTATGTATGCACGTTGGCAGTGTGTCTTATTTCTTTCCAGCTGCCATGTGAAATATGCATAGGATAAGTTGTTTAAAATAATGAAAAAAGAAAAAGCCATTGTTTCAGAAATTATACATTTAAGAGTTAACATAGATGGGAGAAAAAGATTACACATGTTCCAATTTACTTTGTTTCTTAGAGTTGACATTTCATTAATTTGAAAGACAACATTATTGCTTCTGGATTTTTTTCTTTGAATGAAGAGGTTTACAAGTTCACATGTGCCTTGTGACACACGTTTTCATGATGCCATTCAGTTGACACAGGAAAGGTTGATTGAGTGGATTCCCTTGACTTTTCTGTTGACATTTATAAGACACTGATATAATCAGAAACGAAAAGAAAAACCTAGCTTGAGCTTTATTAAGCAAGCTATTTCAACAAACATTGTTTTTTTTTACTCAAATTGTACCTATGTAGCTAAGAAAATTTATTATTGTGTCCAAGTTGTCTGTCTTTCTGTTATTTGTTTTTCTGTCTTTCATCTGTTTTATTAGGTGAGAATGTAAGAAGAAATTCTGTTAGACTAAGCACCAGTAAAATTCTGCTAGGGTTCAGTTTAACAAGAAAAGTTAAGTGAAAGGTTAGTCATAATTGTTATGACATCCAGTATTTTAGGGATACAGCTATACCAGTTTTCTTTTGGGGGGGGGGATTTTACCATGTAGTTATGCTATAATGGACTGTACTCTCCTTTCTCCATGAGGTTGCTTCCTGCTGTTTAGTTAAAGGTACACTCCATGACATATTTACCCACCAAAATGGATTTTCCTGTGTAAATAAGCAATTTTCTTGGATTCTCGAATCATTTGTCTATCCCTCTCTGCACTTGGATTTGACCTTTGATAAAATTTACAAAGGTTGATGTCAGCTTAAAATGACTGGCCAGTCATTATAACAGCGGTCATTTTCCTATTTGGGAATGTCAACATCAGTTACCCTCCAGAATAAAGGATTTAAGGGGCTAAATTGTTTTAAAGGTGTATGTAAGGTTTTAAGGGAGAGGAATTATGTTGAGGTGTCTCTTTTACATAAAAGCCAGGCTATTTAGTTTTCAATTGATCTCTCTCTCTCTCTCTCTCTCTCTCTCTCTCTCTCTCTCTCTCTCCACAGTATTTTTCTTTATTATGAAACTTTTGTGTATATAAATAAAAGCATACATTTTTCTGGCAAAAAGGTTTCAAAAAGGTATTTTAAGAGTGAATTCTAGTCTTCTTTGGCCTGGGATAATTCATGACATTAGATGTCAAATAACAGGAGAATGTTGAATCTGTTTTGCCTTAAGCAAAAATTGAGCAACTGTTTATCTCTGCTTAACCTTAAAAATAAGATGAGATTATGTTTGCATGAAAGATGATCTGTTCGTCTGTTTTTCTTCAAGGTGTTTAAGATATTGGAAAAAAAAAACGCAGGTGACAGCATTGAGTCCCTTAAAAGTATCCAAAATAGTGTTCAAGAATGTATTAGGTTGTGAATTGTTAACATGATATGAAATTTAATGTGATACTGAAAACGTGATGCTGAGGATGGAAACAAGTGTTACATGAGCTACAAAAGTGTAACGTAAACAAAAAAAAACCAGTAGAAGATGTCATTGCCAACAAAACATATCATTGTATGGTGTTAAGAGCTGATTGTTCAGACCTGACTGATTTTCATCACTTAGATGACTTCTTGCTGCACTTGTATTCATTGCAGTTTGGCAGAATAGAGGTTGAGTTCATGCTTAGGTACATATTAAAATTTTCACGTTGCAGCTATTAATCTTGTGAGGGATGTTATAGACAAGGAAAGATGTATAAACAAGGTCGATTGGTATTATCCAATCTGTCAGGAAAAATAAGTATTTCCTGAATTTTTCTAAGCTGCACTGGAGTTGGCATTTCTTAATTGCGTTAATTTAAATTTCAGAGAATTAAAAAAAATATCCAAATACCCACAGGAAAGGATTCAGACAATGATTTTATTTAATGAGGAAGTGACCAGGTTTGAACTCACTTGAGAAGTTTAGTTCTACACTCTATCACGATTCTCAGAAGTTAAGTAGCTGGCTCCTGTACAGCTAATCTAATTATGAAAGCTTGGGGAAATTATTTTTATCAATATTTGGAGATTGATTACTATTACTGTAAGGGAATGAAGTTGATTAGAGCTTGAGAGGCATCAAATGGGACCTGTGGTATTCGATACTGAATATTTCAAAGGTGACAGGTCATGGTTTTGGTGCAATGATAATTCTAATGACTATCTCAGTTTGGTCACAGAGGTAAAGATACCCTATATATCTCCTCTATCTGAAAATGGATTCAGTCTTCCCATTGATCTCTCAATCCATAAATTGAAGTGTAAATCTGTGCCAACTGTAAAAAACATTGCTATTGACACAAAAATAGTGGAAAAGGCTTACTGTACTTAGAAACCAAGACTACCAGGCTAAGAACTCTGCAGTTTATAATGTTTCTACCCCCCACCCTCCACCCAATTGACCAAAATCCTTTTTTGTCAGTAACCAGGGGCGGACCCAGAGATATTTTCTGACAGTCTTCCAAATTATCTTTATTACCATCCTCCATTTTGACCGTCTTCCGACAGAAAAAAATAGATACCGGTCAATGTAAACTTAAAAGTCTGACCGTCTTCCAGAAGACCCAGAAGACGGCCTAAATCTGCCCCTGAGTAACCATTGCAACAGGCATGCTTTGTAAGGAGAAATGCTAGTTTCAGTGATTTGGGACCAAGGTCTATAACTGAACAGAAGAAAAGGCAGGAAATAGTCTTGATGACCAGTGTTTGATTTTTTTTTTTACAGACATCTGCTCTTTACGGGTTTTTTCCATGAAGATAAGTACTGGGTATTGTTGGGAACAAATGTTACACCTGTCTATGTATTTCTGTATTACAGCATATAATTTTGCCTTACAAGAGCAACTATGGCTATCAAGTGTGAATTCCTGAGAAACCCCAGACTTCAAACTTTCTGATTCTCATTACCTGGGAACTGTGT
This sequence comes from Lingula anatina, assembly GCF_001039355.2. The sequence goes on along the minus strand of NW_019775452.1, from coordinate 363,227 downwards.
GGATCATATTCTCTTTCTCTCCAGTTTGCAAATATTAGTGCACCACTTAGATTCCACTCTTGTACAAAGATAATGTCTAATAATACCCACAGAGCTTGAAGAAAGTTTTCAAATCAATTGTATCTATGTGATTTTCATTTGGTAACCATTGCAGAAGGTAATCACAAAAACCACTGAACAGATTCTATTCCTTCTAAAAATGTCTTTTGATATATCCGAATTAATTCAAAGTATTTGAAAGGATATTAGTTTTACTGCAATTCCAAACCATCCAGGAAAAGTTCTGATGGAAATCTTTTGTTTGAAATGCATAATCCCACACGTAATGCTTTAAAGTAAATATTCTTTGATGTTACTGTTTTATTGACAATTTATTATATCACTCCATGTGACAGCCAGACCGAAACGCCACTTATTTCACCAAATTGATGATTGCATATAGTACAATGCGTCAATTCATCCTCAGCTCTGTGTTTGTAAAAGCAGACGTCATAAAGATTTGTCAAATGCAGATAATGTGTTGAATTTCCACAGTTTGCATTGTAGTCCCTCAGATTCTGAGGCAAGGGCAAACATACATTAGCAGAGAAAATAAAGAGGTGGGATGCACAAATATAGCTGTAATTCAACATCCAGCAATCAATACCATCCTGAAAGCAGGGCCTAAGGATAATGATGTTGATTGTACTGTGTTAAAGCCATTTTTTGGGTAGCTGTATACTCCTAAATTATCAAGTTAAATGATGGAAACTATTGGAACTTAGTATGGGCACAGTAATTTGATGGTACCGTGTGCATTGAAGATGACAAAATCACCGAGAAATTACATAATTTATAGAATTGAATTATTTTCTTTATGACAGATCTACATTGTATGGTGTACATGTGTTAATTTGATGAATATAATAGAACAAGTAAAAATCAATATCACTTTTTGCATGGTCCTTTTTCATTGCAAAATGTCATCATTTAGGCCATAGTACATATTGGAAGACAAGTGGATACCTTTTTTCCATGAACTTATGGCTTTGCTCCTTTGTGATCTTTAATAAAGAATAGATTTGATATCTTGCGGCACAAAAGATTAATGTTGTCACGTTATTCTCTTCTGATTCAAAAGCATTGTCCTTGTATGACATCCAGGGAAAGTAGTTTGCTTCAGCTGTTATACTGAAAGGAAAATGATCACACAATCATCGATGAATTGAAATATGCCCTGTACGGTCTTCATCAGAAAGCATTTAAAGTGACATACTGTTAAAAGAAAAGAATGTTTAACTGTGTATGTTGATGATGCTTTTAAAAATATTTTAAAAAGATAAATGATTATTTCTTAAGGAATGGATATATTATAAAGAACATCCATTACTATAACAATGCAGTACTTAAAAATTATATTAAAACTTACTCGTTCATATTTCTCATTTTAAGAGAACTACTATCAGTTGATAGAATTTGCTAGATTTTCTGGACATTGTACAGAATTAATTGCAAATTTAACTTGCCGGTAATTTATGATTACTCGTAAGTAGCTCTGTAAAAAAAAAAAAAAATACAAGACTGATAGTCTTCCCATCCATGTCCAATCATTCAACAAGGAAGAAGTCTCAGAGAAAAATGAAATTCTGATAACCTAAAAAGTAAGTTAATCCCACAACAAACGCACCTGACACCAAGGAATTTATTACCATTTGCCCCTAGCTCACCCAGGAGAAATCAGTCCTAATCCTAAGTCAAATATATTTACTCAGTTTTTTTTCGTTTTGACATAATGTTCGCTTAGTAAGATTAGATTACTGTGTCATGTATGAAGTAACGTTTGAATGAATCCAATCTGTTTTGTTCGTGATTTCAATTTGTTTTTGCACTAACATTAAAATGTTAGATTCATATTTCCTTAGTGAACTTACTCAGCACTGGATGCTTATGTCATCAACATGCAATCTTGCATTTAATCCAAAATGCTGTTATCTTTGGGGATTTTAACCTTTTTTATCATGTAAGCAGTCATCAGGTTTGATAGAATTTGGCAGTTTGGGACATAATTATAATTACCTTTTTTCTGGCATCCTCTAAATCTTTCCAAAACTTCAAAACTTATGATAACCAGGTGTAGTGAATGTAAGAACCTAAACACCAATGGAATTTTTTCTGCATTTGGGTAAGAAATACATGTAGCTAAGACAGTTGCAATATATAGCATCTTGACATTTGAAAACCCAACCTTAGCCGAGTCCCAAAGTTGCAATGATCATAAATTGTTTATCCTTTTGATAAACCCACCAATCCACAGGACTGTATGCACATATGAAATAAAGACAGCCTTGAAATATCAAAATTTGATCCTCTAGTGATATATAATGGTTCATTTCCTATTTTCAGAAAACCGAGCGATCCACCAGTCTCCCCATCCTCCATGGAGGCACTGGCAGGTTTCGGCATGGGGTTGTCCAGTTGATGATCCAAACTATTGATCCCCTGGGAACAGGTAAAAAAAAGCCCTGTAGTTTTGTTTAAGATTATCATTTTGACATACCCAGGCAGCAGTGCTGAAATATGCACAGACCAGGTAGAACTTGTCATGTAATTTGATCAGGACTTGACGTGTTTTAACAATGTGGAATTGTTTGTTGTTAATGGTACTGCAAGATTTGGTTTGTGTTTGTGTGTATGCTTCATTGGTTTTGCATCTAATAGAACTTTGTGGTATATTGTATATTATATTTATTATCTTTTATTACTATTTAAGAAAATATTTCAAAGTATTTTTAGTACCAATACATATTACATCAAGTTGTTTAAAACACTTTGAAGTAGAATATCTTTTTTATTATGTCAAATAAATTTTACAAAATGTGTAATGTGATTAAGAGCATTTTCAGTATTCATTCCAAGATTTAACTGTGAATTTGAAACATTGAAACAATCTTACTGCAATGCAGCTTTACTCTTTAGTGGTAAGCAAAGGTGTTTGTGTGTCAATATTCGATAAGTGTTGATTTTTGCACACCATTCAGTTATAAGTATTATTTTTAAAAACTTTTCTGAGTCAGTGCTTTTTGAAAATTCCAGGGCACATTCATGAAAGAGCTGTCAACCTGCATGCCATAGCTTCTCTGAAAGTAGTGATTGATGGTGACAGCAACATGTCCCCAAATCCGCAGTCAAAAAATGGCATTCCGTCCATTTCCAATGGGAGAATCACAATCAATGGTACGTTTACTGCCACCAATCACTATCACCCCCCTGGACTGGTAGATAACAAATCTGGTGGATGCACACTAACCACAGTGGAGAGCTTGTCTGGTAAGCTCCCAGAGCTTATGTGATGTGGCACTAATCATGCTTATCATTTTCTCTGTTTTTTTTTTAAATCTCTTGAACTGGTTTTATACAAGTTGTTATACTCTCAAACTTGTTTGAATCACTTGACCAACTGGTTTAGATTATTTTAATTTTTTTGTTTTACATTGAACTGGTTTTTATCATGTTGGTAAATATTTGCCATTGGAGTGATTTTTGTCAGTTTGATGAATTTTTTTCTTATGAAGTGATATCTATCAATTTAATTTTTTTCTTTCCAAATAACTAAATTTAAGGTACAGCTTTGAAAACTATTTTGAAACTGATCAAGTCCTATTATTTTAGGTGCACTCCACACTGTGAAGTATTTTAACAAAAAGTGCAGTCCTTGTGAGATTTTTTGTACTTCCTAGTGACTAGCTTAGCTTCATTATCTAGAAGAAGTTTTTAATCCTGAAATTGAAAAGCAGATGTTACTTGATGATTATCTCAATTCAAACATGCTTATTTTCTTATGTGCTGTAAAGAGCCATTTCTTCACTTGTTAGAAGCAAAACCCTGTTAAATTGTAACCTTCTCAGAATATCTGGCTTTTTTTCTAAGATGGTTCATAGTGTGCGTGATCAAAGTTAGGGGCCGTTCACAATGAATTTTGTCGACCTAGCTTATTTGCACTAGCTTTGGTGGGACTCTTGTTCAATGCAATCAGACTAACACACATCCTCTTGTTTCCAACATGCTCCTATAATAACCTTTTCTATATTGTACTCAGTGCCAGGAGGTAGTGTGTTGGTCTGTTAATCTAATTGCATTCAGCAAGAGTCCCTGTGGAGTGAATGTGCTTTAGCTAGTAGATCAACAAAGTTCATTGTGAACAGTCCCTCAGATATATAACTCTTCTATGTGTGGTCACTTGTGTAGAACTGTGGTTTTGTAACTTCCATTTTGTGTGATTGTCATCTGGAGTGTTGTTTCCCAGAATTTTCACACTAGATAGAAGCTCCAAGATTCTGTTCTTACCCTGTTAATCTTTCTTCCGTAAATCATAGTCCAAATTAATGCATATCTACTAACAAAAAGGTTTCATACATATTGTTATCTATCAAGAGGTAAGCTTCTGGTTATTTTTCAATAAAAAAACTGCACACCAACATATCTACAGAGGCCCATAAAACTTTTATGTAAAAATCAATAAAATTGAATAATAAATTAACATTTGCATCCAGTTTCATGTAGTAATACAATTTGATTTAAATGGTTTGATGTTGGATGTTAAGATTCATATTCTCATCCACACAGACATGGAAACTGGTTTTAATGGCAAGCAAACCAGTGACAACCTAGCTGTTGTTCCAAGCAGTGGATTGCCACCAGACGATGCTGTTAGCCAGGCAACTCAAGACAGTGCCAACTCAGAGGTAAATCTTCATTTTCAGAAACAGTTATATAAATGTTTTAAAAATACATCTCATATATCTGAAGTGCAGAAATTGATTAAAACACATCAAAGTGTTACTGCAATGACTCGATCTTTTTAACGGGCAAAAATGATCAAACATTCAGATACATCATTTTAAAATCATAAAAATTTTTTTCAATTAGAATTTGTGATGCTTTTAATGCATAGAATAGAACTATAAGGTAGTCTCTTTTTCAATTTTGTTGTAATCACCCAATAGGAATTCTTTTATTTTAAGAAATTATGACTTAAAAATACAGTATCAGTAAAATTCACAATTTTTCCCCATTGAAAAGATCCGAGTTACTGTGTGATATTTACCCTCAAATTTTGACTCCTGGTTTATTTCTGGATGATTGTTTGCTGTTCCTGCAGATTTTATTAAAAATTTTTTCCAATGCTGTACAGCTCTAATTGATCCTGTTCCTTTTTCCTTAATTATTAAAGTTAGTGATTTCCAATGACAGAATTGTGTGAGAAACTTCTAGTATATATCTATTCAACATTATATGCAGCCTAAGGCCTTCTTCCATAAAGATCATCAATATATTAATGCTTTTTTTAGCATGAAGACCCCCTGGAAGAAGAGGAAGAACCGTTGGATATCAGTTGGCCAAAAACCCCACGGAAAAGACTAACATATATTTTGCTGGCTCCCATAGTGTTTCCACTATGGATCACACTGCCAGATGTGAGAAGACCTGTACGTATGAGCTGACCCACAATAAATTTGCCAGCTAATTAAAGTTCTTTTTCTTAACAATAAGAGCAATCAGTAATCAAACTTGTCTTGTAATTCATCAGTTTGAAGAAATATAAGGAGGCACATTGGCACTACATAAGGTTATAGACTGTGATCTAGGGCCTGGCCAATTTTGGCCCTCCAGATTTAGCTTAGAAGCCTGGGCCATAGTTGGCCCTCCAGATGTGAAAGATAGGATAGTTTTGATCATTCAGCATTGAATGGCGAGAAAGTGTTGGCCCAACAGTGATGAAGGTAGGAGCAGCTTTGGCCTCTTAGTATGATGGTCCTTCAGCTTTAAAGGTTGTTTCAGTGTTGGCCCTTTAACAATAATGAATGGGCCAGTGTTGGTCCATCACATTGGGCCACTGTCAGGATATTACAATTAATACAATTAATACAAACTGTGTGGAAATTTCTATCTATTTTAAATATTTTATGGACTCCAATTTTATTTTGGATTTTTGTTTTGCAGGAGAAGAAAATGTGGTATCCATGTAGTTTTATTGGGAGCATGCTTTGGATTGCTTTTTTCACTTACTTGATGGTATGGTGGGCTGATTCATCAGGTGAAGCTGCAGGAATTCCGAGTGAAGTAAGTGTTTTGATAACTGTACATCTTAAGCATAGTGTTCCATTGATGAAAATTGCTCTAACCTCACCTGTGAAACAACAAAAAGAAAGACAACATGAAGTTCAGTTTAAGTCCCAGATATTTGTCTATTGTTGACCATTCTGTCATCAAAATAAATTTGATAGTGGTGGTCTCCCAATTTGCCTGGCTTGATGCCACAGTATTGCTTATATATATATATATATATATATATATATATATATATATATAATAGACTTATCAGTTACATACAGTTAGAGCATAGAAGAATTAAGTTATTTTTGTTCACTCAATAGCTAATATTGACAAGCTAATATTACCTCCAATATTTCAATGTCTCTCAGAGCATCTTCATCAGGGAATGGGGCTTTCCAGGTGAATAGCCCTTATCCAGCATATATACTTGCTCTCACTCCCACCAGCTACTTTCTAAAGAAAGACATGTAATATTAGCTGTCAATAATAGCTGTTAAGTGAAGAAAAATTACTTTATTCTTATAACATAATACAGCTAATGAAATTCTTCTCTGAGTTGGGAGTATAGGTTTTCATTGAAAGTGCATTAACATGTTGAACCTGTGGTCTTCCAGTCTTGCCCATTCTACTTTGGATTGCAATCTTTGTGTACATTATGTTATCTCATCAGGCTTCCAGACAGATATGCAATTCATTAGTTCCGTATGTAAAGCAACTGAAAATGGATTCTTTCATAGACCCATAAAAAGTTAGTTCTATACAATGGTTTGCCAGCATTGGCAGTTTACTCAAACTGGGATCAGCTATATAAAATATTAATGTGTAGAGATTTGGCCAATGGAAAGATCCATAGAGATTTGAAATTTTCAAGGTAAATAGCACCCTAGGGACAAACCAGTTGACCAGAGAATTACATTTGATTCAAATATGTAACAACTATGCAGTAAGTTTCTTCGAAAAAATTAATTGTTCCTTTTGGATTTCCAATAATTCCACTGTCTTGGTGTACTGGTAGGCAATTTGATGGACACCTAAGTATTGGAGGGCAAAAGGTAAATGCAATTTTAGCTATTATATATACAGTATATTGTTTGTGTAAATCTTCCGTTCTATCTACCGTATATAAAGATAGTTATTGTTGTGGTATGCGGTTAATTCTGCTATATATAGTGTTCACTTTAAGTTGTACTTCTTCACAACCAATTGAGACTGAAAATAGACCAAACATTTCCTGAAATGACTTAATTGCAGAGACAATGGAATCCATTTGTCGTATTATGGCTGGCGCTAAGCCGAATTTCAATTCAAATATTTGTACTTTTGTGGATTTGCTGAAAAAACTAGAAAAGACACATTCAAAGGTTGAACAAAGGCATATTGTTTATGTTATATATCATGTTCTACTCTAGCAATAGTGAGAAAAATTCCATTGAACACTGTCATGAAATATGCAACTGGTTTCAGTGATTTCCCCAGAGTTGAAGTTCTTGCTGACTTGCATAACGGGCTCGGTGAATAAAGGCACAGGGCAGATAATGAGTTCAGTGTCTTGAAAGTGAATTGATGCTTGCTAGCTCTCAACTCTGCATGGGGAATTCTTTTATGGACAATTTTCAAGGCCAAAAGGCTAAAACATTGTGATTTGAGTTAATTGTGAATTTGGTGCTGCTTGCAATCCAATATGCTTGTCTAGTTTCACAAGATTAATCTGAATGGCTTAGTATTATATTCAGGAAATACTAGTATTAATCCAATTAATATGCTATTTGTATTATTTGACAATCATGTAACTTGTTTTTCTATTATTCAGGTGCATTTGCACTGTCAGTAAAATTAGTTTGATTATTGTCTATGCCTATATATACACAGCCAAGCCTTTCACATAGCTGACTGTCTGACTGTTGTGGAACTCATTTTATTTTTGCTGGTGTGAATTGATGTTTTTATTCACTCACTGTAAAGATACCAGTTCTAGACTTTTATGCTTTATGGTTGCCATGCAGACTGTTCAAGTATGACAACTCATATTGATGATTTGCAATTTTGGTACATTTGGAATATTGGTTGTGTGAAGTGATGCACCTTGTGACAGAGCTCTGGTGAGATACCTATTGTTTACCGTTGTGCTTTATCTTAGCCACCTAACATGTCATTTGAATTATGACAATGCCATAGTTATGTTGTTTGACTCGAGTACATTTAGCCAATAGCAATAAATCAAGGGCCCTGTAGTCTGCCACCTTGAATCACATTTTGATACTGCAATCACAATAGTTTACCAGGTACCCATCTGGCAGATTGATGTTTCTGATGAAAATTCATAAAGTGATTTCTACATCTGTCAAAGGAAATTATGTTTTCATTGGTTTTGGTTTGTATAAGATATCTCAAAATAAGTTCCTCACAAATGTTGATGAAATATTTAGAATTGACAGTCACTCTTGGGAGAGAGAAGTGATCCTCTGATCCTCTAGTTTAAAAATAATTTTATTGCCTTTTTCCTTGGTTGAGGTTTGGGTTCTTGGGGGAGATCTGTACCAAAAATTTGTAATTAGTACCACAGCTGGTACATGCACTTTTTAAATGTTGTAACCATGTTCTAAACCTGTGAGGTTTTCAATGGTGAGAGATCAGTCATGTTTTTAGTGATGTTTACTGTATTTCCTGACTTTTAGCACATGATTATTACACCAGGACAGATGTAGACACAAGCACAGACAGCTCCTTGTCGTCTGCAGGTTATTCTTAAATGTATCTGATTATTTGACCTAAAACCTATTCTTTAAATTGATGCCTTTCCTGTTCTGTCAGTGGTGAAGGTTATGATGACTGATTATCTACCTCGAATCAAGTTGAAGAAGATTCTCAGTGGGATTCAACAGAATATACTTTTCACATTTCCAGGATATGACATGCAAATACAGTATTTGTCAATCAGCATTGCTATTGACATTTTTTTGATACTGTCTAGGTGCTTCAAAGGTCAAGTGGCATACCTTGGTCTCTTGGCCTCGACAACGATTGTTGCAAACTAACACCGATGGTGGTATTGATCACCACGGTATTGATCACTACCAGCACACATAGACTGCTTGGTCATTCCATCAGTACTTTTTCCAATTGGTTTGATTGATTGATTGTCTTGAGGGAAGTGCTTTCACAGTCAATGCTAATTGGTTCAAGGAAATAGTCCATAGTAAGAGACTGGACAGCAATATCCCTGGGAATGTCTATTCTTTCAGCAAAATATCTCAATTGACTTATGTGCATTATCTTTAAACGAACCTAAGGACAAATGCTCTCTACTTATGTTAGTTATTCCTATTGCTTCAAGCAAGCAAGTTTCCTGTTATGAAATCTTCTTGAAGTACTGAATTTGAAAAATCCTGTGGGATCTGTTGGCAGGACTTTTTATCGGTTAGAATTTTCTGCAAACGTGCAAGGGAGGTGATTAGATATAAGGCAATATTGATTGTTTTTCAAAGTTGAAGGTACTGACTGTCATCCTCTTAGCATACTTAGAAAGTAGAAAGAGAACCAAAAAACTCAGTGTCATTTGTATTGATACCTTTCACCCTTACTGTAGCCATCTGATTTGTGTGTAAGGTTAAAAAAAAAGGCACAGTGACAGGTACTTTTGTCATGGAATATTTTAAAGACATTTTTCTTTGTCAAGCTACATAATAAGGATCATATTGTTCAAAATAAATGGAAGAGGTTTTGAATTTGCATTTGTGGCAGGAAGATTGATTTCATCTGAAGAAATGAAATTAAGAGCAAATATGTAGGCTGAAATTGTGTGACTAGAAGATCCAGGTTCTTGCACTTCTTCAATTATATATTGCTTTATTAGAAAACCTAATGGTCATTAATTACCCTTTCAGCTCCAAATCAGTAGTTTGATTTAAGAATATTTAAGATGCAGTAGCAGTGACTGACTGCTTTGGCTCCTCCACCTCTTTATTTATGATAGCTTTAGTATTTTATAACCAGGATGTCATATAAATCTCAGTTAAATATTTATGAAACACAAAACAGAAAGTTTTTATGAAATATATTTTATCTGAATTATGTTATCTAGAATATTATGTGATGTAGATTAGATAAACAGTAGATGTCTTTGTAATGCATGTATTAAGTGCTCAATAAATTTATTATTATTATTATTATTATTATTATTATTATTATTATTATTTTACTTGGGGACAAACCTTGTCAAATACCAGCAAATGCCTTCATCCATTGTTTTCCAGACCATTGCATTAGGGTTGGTCATTCACCTGGCAGTCATTGACCTAAGTCACTGACCATCAGCCATACAAATCCTCTTAGGTGTTTTTTGTTCATGTGCCTGACTGCACTAAATAGTGTAGATAGAAGATGATAGTCTATAGTATATGAATGAATACATGTAGCTTATCGTGCATGGCTTCATTAGTGTATTTGTCTATAATAAAGCTGTATGTCCAAGATTATGCAACACTGCTAGACAGTGGGATACTTACAGTCTTCAAGAGTCCTCTGAGTATCATATATATGTACCAGAATTCCTGTATGAAATTATCTGCTATTATCTATGTTACGATTTCCTGACTGAAACTGTACAACATAAACCATAGAATTAACAGTCTGAAGAAGAGCAAAGAATACAACTTAATTGTGAAGTTGGTTTGGGGAATAAAGTGGAAAATCTGACAAACAGGATTGGTTTGCACAACCTTCTACTGTGTGTGTGTGGGNGTAATGCATGTATTAAGTGCTCAATAAATTTATTATTATTATTATTATTATTATTTTACTTGGGGACAAACCTTGTCAAATACCAGCAAATACCTTCATCCATTGTTTTCCAGACCATTGCATTAGGGTTGGTCATTCACCTGGCAGTCATTGACCTAAGTCACTGACCATCAGCCATACAAATCCTCTTAGGTGTTTTGTACATGTGCTTGACTGCACTAAATAGTGTAGATAGAAGATGATAGTCCAGGGGTGGATCCAGAGATATTTTCTGACAGTCTTCCAAAGTATCTTTGTTGATCCGTCCTCCATTTTTGACCGTCTTCCAAAAGAAAAAATTAGATACCCGTATATGTGAACTTGAAAATCTGACCATCTTCTGGAAGACCCAGAAGACGGCCTAAATCCGCCCCTGATAGTCTATAGTATATGAATGAATACATGTAGCTTATCCTGCATGGCTTCATTAGTGTATTTGTCTATAATAAATAAAGCTGTATGTCCAAGATTATGCAACACTGCTAGACAGTGGGATACTTACAATCTTCAAGAGTCCTCTGAGTATCATATATGTACCAGAATTCCTGTATGAAATTATCTGCTATTATCTATGTTACATTTTCCTGACTGAAACTGTACAACATAAACCATAGAATTAACAGTCTGAAGAAGAGCAAAGAATGCAACTTAATTGTGAAGTTGGTTTGGGGAATAAAGTGGAAAATCTGACAAACAGGATTGGTTTGCACAGCCTTCTACTGTGGGGAGGGGGGGGGGGATGTTGGTAAATTGTATCTCCAATGTTAAAGGAAGTGGTTACCTGTCTTAACAGCACTGTCAGACTTCCCATATAGTTACAGTGAANTAAACCATAGAATTAACAGTCTGAAGAAGAGCAAAGAATACAACTTAATTGTGAAGTTGGTTTGGGGAATAAAGTGGAAAATCTGACAAACAGGATTGGTTTGCACAACCTTCTACTGTGTGTGTGTGGGGGGGGGGGGGGATGTTGGTAAATTGTATCTCCAATGTTAAAGGAAGTGGTTACCTGTCTTAACAGCACTGTCAGACTTCCCATATAGTTACAGTGAAAAACAATGAAACCTGAACAACAACCCCAAAAACCACTATATTTACATGAATGGATGGGATTCATGAAGACAGACTAACATGGCTTTTGGCAATAATCCATTTTTATTGTGGTAGGCATTTGTCATTTTAATAGGCTATGACATATTCAGAGCTATTAACTTCAAGCCTCAGGATGTCACTTGGAAATTGAGATTGGGCTTTAGTATAGTTTCTTATTTTTAAGGTAAAAAAGATGATCATATTTTCATATCAAATGTTCCTTTGTTGCGTCATAGCCTTGGCAACAAGGTTCTTTGATTAAGTAAAAATAAGTAAAGAAAAAAAAAAGATGCATGAAACACTGAGACCCAGATAATAAGTTATTGCACTAATTACTGTTTGTCATTGAAGAATGATATCAGATTTCACATTAACTGGACCTTCAATTGCTTTCCAATCATTAATTAATAAATTCTTGAAAAGGCCCAAAAGTGTAAGCTAACAGTTCAAAGCCGTCAGTGCTTTTGTTCTGCCTGACTGCATCTCTTTGGCATTGATCGGCTATACTTACAGAGGCTTAATAGAAATCAATCTTTTGAGAATTTCTAATACAAGCTCTTAAGTAAGGCTAGATCAGGTCTGAGCTGGATTTTAGAGCCATTCTGGGACAAACCTTTTTTTTTTCATAGTGCAAACATGGTTTAATACTTTGCAGAACGTGATGAAAAATGGATTTTCTTAAAAGTTCTTTTTGGTTTTCCAATACTTGTCGATAATTGTTTGGAAGTTGTTGAAAATACAAAGCCTAATGTTGAATGCCTGACTATAACTAAAACAGATGCCAAATCATTACTGCAATCTTACATCCACATGCAAAGATTTTTTTCCATGCCCAAACAATCNGTTTGGGGAATAAAGTGGAAAATCTGACAAACAGGATTGGTTTGCACAGCCTTCTACTGTGGGGAGGGGGGGGGGGATGTTGGTAAATTGTATCTCCAATGTTAAAGGAAGTGGTTACCTGTCTTAACAGCACTGTCAGACTTCCCATATAGTTACAGTGAAAAACAATGAAATCTGAACAACAACCCCAAAAATCACTATATTTACATGAATGGATGGGATTCATGAAGACAGACTAACATGGCTTTTGGCAATAATCCATTTTTATTGTGGTAGGCATTTGTCATTTTAATAGGCTATGACATATTCAGAGCTATTAACTTCAAGCCTCAGGATGTCACTTGGAAATTGAGATTGGGCTTTAGTATAGTTTCTTATTTTTAAGGTAAAAAAGATGATCATATTTTCATATCAAATGTTCCTTTGTTGCGTCATAGCCTTGGCAACAAGGTTCTTTGATTAAGTAAAAATAAGTAAAGAAAAAAAAAAGATGCATGAAACACTGAGACCCAGATAATAAGTTATTGCACTAATTACTGTTTGTCATTGAAGAATGATATCAGATTTCACATTAACTGGACCTTCAATTGCTTTCCAATCATTAATTAATAAATTCTTGAAAAGGCCCAAAAGTGTAAGCTAACAGTTCAAAGCCGTCAGTGCTTTTGTTCTGCCTGACTGCATCTCTTTGGCATTGATCGGCTATACTTACAGAGGCTTAATAGAAATCAATCTTTTGAGAATTTCTAATACAAGCTCTTAAGTAAGGCTAGATCAGGTCTGAGCTGGATTTTAGAGCCATTCTGGGACAAACCTTTTTTTTTCATAGTGCAAACATGGTTTAATACTTTGCAGAACGTGATGAAAAATGGATTTTCTTAAAAGTTCTTTTTGGTTTTCCAATACTTGTCGATAATTGTTTGGAAGTTGTTGAAAATACAAAGCCTAATGTTGAATGCCTGACTATAACTAAAACAGATGCCAAATCATTACTGCAATCTTACATCCACATGCAAAGATTTTTTTCCATGCCCAAACAATCTTTACATTTCAAATACAATAATAATAAGTAGGAATATTGTTGAGTCATAGCCCTTATGAGACTACAACAAAACTTATTTTGCCTTGTAATCAATATATGTTTCAAGAACTTTTTTCAGTACCTAAAAAATAATGCTTACTTGGGGACAGATTAGATTTTTTTTTAAAATCAGCATATTAAATTTCTGATGTCAGTGGAGATTGGCTGACCAGATTTCATTACATACCATCATAGTAGGCACTCTAATAATTTAATGCATCTCAAATCATAGGTAGCCAATCTTATGCAATAGAAGCCTATTGAGACAGTTGATGAGTTGTTTGTAAATATTGTAACTTATTTTATTTATTCCCAGTTCACAAATTTTCATTGATATTCTAAAAAGAGGCAAAAATGAGGCAACAGAGATTCATAATTTTGTTTGTAAAACAGATTCACAATGGGGTGTAAGAATAGACTAGAATAAGTGTTCCCAAATTAAAGTCACACTTTACACATAATGTATTATGCTGTACCGACTAGACAAATGGTTCAAATTTACAATTTAACGCATGCTTAAAATCTGGTTCAAATATTCTTTGTATCAGACATAAGCTTTTTCCATGGAAATGTGGAATTCTGCATTTTTTAATTCAATTCTGATGGTGCCTGAGATTCGTCAGGCCGGTTAGGTATTGCATCCCATGATAAATGTTCAGTTTTTTTAACCTAGGCTCATATCTGATGTATATTGTACACAATGGAAAGATAGGCATTGCTCAGATATTTTCTCCTATCTTGAATAACAATTGTGAGATGTCTGACACCTGTTAATGCATCTGGTCATTAATTGTCAGTCTTTTTCCAATAGCTACTGTTCTTCATATGTCAGTCATTCACATAGCTGAAAATGTACATAAGGATATATTATTGCAAAACGACATAACAATGAATTTCTATGGCAGAAATCCAAAATGACAGAAGTCTGTAAAAGAATGTAAAGAAAAAAATTATATATATATATTTAATTTTTTTAAGACAGCAGTCCACCTTGATGGGATTTGTCGAAATGATAAAAATTATATAACATGATTGTAGAAGTAATTAAAAAAAACACATACTTAAAAAATATATTTACACAATGGTAATGATGGTTTGCTATCATATGATAATGATAACCTTTCTGACAGCCAGGTGCCCATAAATTTTTCAAATCAGCTATCGAAATAATAGAAGTGATAGCTGAGATATACAATGCTCTATGATAATAGATGTGTGTACTTTTATTGGAAATAGATCAAGCAGTACTGATAATATAAAAAATGTATCTGGTTCTTGCATGGTCTTATTTGTGCAATGTCTATTAATACCAGTAAGTACAACAACTTTGCAGTTGGATCATATGGATAAGGCCATGCAAAAATTCCATCATAATGATGATAATGACATTAATGATTGTACATCTGCTTGCAGGTAATGGGCATAACCTTTCTAGCAGCCGGAACTAGTGTCCCTGATCTCATTACCAGTGTAATTGTAGCAAGAAAAGGATATGGGGACATGGCTGTGTCCAGTTCAGTTGGGAGCAATCTTTTTGATGTGACTGTGGGGTAAGTTGAGGAAAATGTGTTTATTTATTTTATACCACTGCACTCCCCACAAAAATGCCAAAGTTTTTATACCAACATGTAGATCATTATATTACATTTCATTGGTTTTGTTTTATTCATTTAAAATGCATAATTATGTTTTCATTTTTCAACATTGTTTTAAAAAGGTAGCTCTATTGTTTGGTTCAAAGATTCATCAGTAGATTAAAATGACAGATTATATTTCTTTGCCCTTAACGTGAAACCTCTTCTAAATGTCAAACCACAAGAGACTGTAGTTTTACACGTGAGGAAGTGAGAACAGAATGGTTTAGTGGATTTCAGAGACAATTTAAACATTTGAGGTGATGCCTGACATGAAGGATATTGAAAATTTTATTAAAAAGAAGTTTAAGAATAAAAGAAAGTGATAAATGATATGAAAAAAGAATTCATTAAGGGCGCATTCCCATAGATTTTGGATCGATCTATCCCCGTGGGGAGTCTCACTAGATTACTGTCAGATAATCTGGCTTAAATGTCCGTCCCGCCTACTACAAGCTGTAAGGGGGTAATTAACTTTCGTACCCGCTCGGCTGACAGCTATTTAGCGTGAACCCCCAGGGAGTTAGGTCGATCTAGTTGGATCGATCTAATCTCTGGGAATGGGATCTAAGTCTTCAGTTAGTTATTAATGGCTTTCTCTGAAATGTCCTATATTTTTTTGGTGGATGCATCCATCACAATCATCAAAGTCTGTACAAACAATAATAAAATTTAAATTATTTTTTCTCATTTGTCTCCATTACTTAAGTTCATCCCAAATAGAAACCTTACTGTCCACACACCGAGATATTAATGATATACAAATTGTAGATCCAACAGCTTAGCCTTTTTACGTGAAACAATTAATTTACCCATCCCTTTTTATCTTGTATGTATCTGTAATGAAAAGACGGATGCGATTTTAAAACAGTAGAGATAATGTAAAAATGACAGTTAATAGAAAATATGATGAAAACATGCTATTTAGCAGACTATCCTTAAATCAAACATGTCAGTATGCATTTACATACACGTGAAAGAACTTTATAAATGGATTTCTTAATATCTTAACTCTTTCCTTTTTGGATTGAATGTGATTGTATTTTAAAGGAACATTAGTTATACATTCTGTAAAAGAAATAGATATTTCATCAGCTATAGCATGTCATGTACTAAGAATAAAGCAGGAACCTTTCTTCAATCAAAAGCTTATATTGAAAATGTGTTTTGCCTCCAATGTTCCGATGTCTGAAGTGTAGACTATATTGTGAACCCAGAATGGAAGCTTTTCAACTGGATAGCTCCATTCCTGGAAGAAGATGCTCTAGATCTGATCCCCTAATAAGACATACAGACACTTAACTTGAAGTCTGCTACTGAATATCATGTATTTCTTTTTCCAGATTACCATTCCCATGGCTGCTGAGTGCCATAATCTACTGGCGGCCCATATCTGTGGACAGCCAGGGTCTCTACTGCTCTGTGGTCCTCCTCTTCCTGATGTTGTTATTTGTGGTCTGCTCTGTAGCAGCATTCAAGTGGAAGATGAGTAAAGGCCTCGGGGTAGCCATGTTTGTACTCTATAGTGGGTTTCTGGCAACCAGTGTGCTGCTTGTTTTAGGGTTTTTTCAATGCCCATTTTGATACATAAATAATGGAATAGTGGCGTTTGGGTCTGTCTCACTATCAATAAGCAATGAAGGTAATACTAAAATGCTAAAACAAAGGCCGTCACATCTATTCCATATTTTAAGACATCATGATAGAAATTCTAAATTATATTGAGTAAGACAAATGACAAAGACAATCTGTGACTGCATAATTTATTTGTAGTTCATGTACATGTATATGGAGAAATAGAATCTCTGTTTGTGATGCAGTTTATCATAATACAATCCAGCATGTATGACATTGCGGATTTTAACCTTTGTGACTAGTCAGCATTTATGGGGTCTAGGCCAGTTGTGGATCCAAGATATTACTGACAATGCTGGTTGGCTCACTATCAGAGTTCTAGAGGTTGTGGGGAAACTTCAGATTCTAGCGACAAAAGGATAATTAGCGTGAGCTTCTGACACCTCTGAAACTCATTTTTTTATTTTTTTTTGGGGGGGGGGGGGGACAAACAAATGTGTTTGCTTTAATTTTTTTTTTGATTGAAGCTGATGGGGTGCATCATGACCTCTGCTCTGGATCCGTCATATTAATACATATATTAATCAACAAGTATTATATATACATGTACACAAATACTTACATATAGATATTCGTTCCACTTATTCCCTTGATACATCAACTACTTTTGTTGATGGGTTTTAATGTTTTCTTTTTGTTTAAGGTTTTGTTTAGATTACACGCACAATCTTTTCTCAACAGTATTTGATATTTAGTGTTTTCCTGATATATTGAGAAACAATTTAAAATTGTCACTTATTTCTCTATTTATAAAATGATTTGTTTGCATTATATTTGCTTTAGTTTTCCTGCTTTGATACTTTGCCTAATTGTTTAAAATCATAACATGTACCTCACTTTTCACTGATGTTTATTGATCAGATTTTTGACAGAATTATTGACAGTAGTAAATATAAGATGAGTTAATTTGCTTTCAGTTTTTATGTTTGCATGAAGAATTTGTCTTACTTGATAAGTGCTGTTGTTTATACTAGTAGGACAAAATTTAAGTGATACCAGCCTATCTGTGATAATTTAAGATTTGGGGAGATTTAAAATTTTCTTTTTAGTGTAATATTATCTTTAAGTTATTTATTATTTAAGATTTCAGTATTAAGGCATCAGGAGCATACAGTATAAGTTCTTATTTTTGAATAAATACACAAGAAGTAACATTTTACAGGGTTATGGTGGGGGGGGGGGGTGAGACAACCAAGTATGGCAATTTTCCAATGTATCCACACCAATAATAATTATACCATTTGTGAAAGCTTTTTTTAAGATGTACAATTAATACTCCATATTTCAAAATATATTACACAAGATATTTAAGCATGAAATGCTGCACAGTGCAAGTAATTGGGATTACTGCATGTCTTAATAGTTTTCAAACATTTTAGGGGTTTTTATTTTATTGTTTAATAGCAACCTTTACAAAATAGTGAACATTGTTGCTATAAGTTTCAATGTGTTAGAGTTATCACATTCCAGAATACTGCCACTGTGTATTAATGTACATTAAACTTATTTATTAAGACATTGCAAAGCTTAAATATACTGTACATTGCATTAAAAATATGTTGCATAACTTGTACAGCCACCCTGACGAGCATTGTAAAATGTCCCACTTTCTGTTTACCTGTGCTATAATATGGACTGCCATTTCTGCTGAATAATATCCTAACTGTTCTACTCATAAAAATGTTTTAATCCATGATTAATAACAAATGGTACCCAGTTATTGATAGAGAACGATAGTGTGATCTTTCATAATTATATGCTTCTTGTGCAACAGTCATACTTGTAGTCAGAGACGTTCCATGCTTATCTGAGGTGTTTATCACCGTGGCAAATTTTTTCAATTTTTTTCTAGGATATCTAATATCCTGTTAGATTAAGTCATTTGGCATTGAAAAGCTTCAGTGTTTGTCATAGTTGATCATACCTTGAAAGTATTTCGGAATCTTGCATAAAAGATGCAAGAAAGGTTTATCATTGTTAATCACTATAAGAGATATTATTTTACAGCACTTAATTTGGAATTAATCGTGAATATTGATTATAAGGTAAGAAGTTTCTTTCTCAGCTACATCCTATCAGGTAGAAATTAAAATGAGTTTGACATTAAAACAGTGGGCTGGCAATGTCTGTATGGCATGAGTGTATGCAGCATTGTATTGGTCTCATTTCCTGCCACTTTATAATTGTCAATTTCTCATCAATTATTTAAGGTGTAGATGATACCTCTGAATTGTAAAGGTGCCTCTTGGCATAATTGAAGTCTATGGGCTTAATTACAGTATGCACTTTTGCATAATCTTATATAATGATAAAAGAAAAGTACTTAAAAGTATGAATGGCAGATGACAATCAGTGTTTGTTATAGAATGTGGAATTAACAATTGTGAAGATTGTACTTGTTATTATTCACCGTCGATCTTAATTAAAAGGAATATAAAACTATTGTGAATATTTTTTGTTTGTGTTTTCCCAGGCACTGCCCCTGTACATGCCACCAGTTACCTGTAAGTGTGATAACAACTGCAGTTTGCCCTTGAAGGTGGTAATATAAAATTATTGACTTTGGCTGAGGTAGATATTTTTTCTGCAGACCTCAAAATAGTGATATCCACTGAGATGCAGTCAAGTTCAATATCATTTTTCTTAGGTCTGCCAAACAACACTGACCAAAAGCAAAAGCAATTGTTTTATTATATGATTCCATACCTTCATTTCAATGTTCTCCAAAATAACATGGAAGTTAGAAATATAAAATATGTGTCCCTTTCTATGGCTCAAAAATCAATCAGAATATCACAAAAAAAAACAAAAAAAAAAAAAAAAATCATGATTACATGATAACAATAGAATGCAATCTTACTTGGTATTTCCCGGAAAGCTTATGAAACTCAATAGTGCCTGATGATACTGCAGAGTTTTGCCAAGTACACCTCAGTTTACCCAATATAAGATCGTATTTATAATTCTGTTCTTTAAGTTAAATGATAATGATTTTTTTCCTTTTTCATGACATGATTATTTAATTTTGGTTTTTGTACATCTTCCTTCAATATGGCAATATCTGAAAAAATAAGTGGAGGTTATTCAACTTAAATTTTCAAAGAAGAAAAAAATCAGTAAAATAGGTCTCGCATCTATGGAGCCAATTAAAATGTGAAATCGATATGGTGCAAGCTGTTTTCATGCCTGCAGGCTCTGATGGACCATGGTAAATTTATTGTTACTGTGTTGGGTGCAATCAACCAAGTACACACACTCTTTAGTTACTCCACAGAGTATCTAAATTGACATTTCAAACATCCACAATTTTGGCAATCAGGATCGGATATGGATGAAACTTGGTAATTGCACAAGACCACAAATGTAGTATTAGTTCACACAATATGATGCCATTACATCAAAAATAAAAATACAAAAATACAAATTATTTTAAACTTGTCAATGGGCTTTTCCATGTAAATTTCAAAACTTATCTGACAAGTAATAAACTACAAAAGCAGTCTTGGTATGCTGATAGTTGATGAAAAGTGAAAGCTATTCAAAATATTTCTCCATCTACCCTGGTGGATTTTATAATTAAGTAGTATATTGTACACATTTTTGTCAACCTGAGTGTGAAATAATGATAACGTTGATTCACAATAATTGTGTGAGGCTTCAAAAGTTCCTTATGATGAACACAGATGTTCTTTTTACATCGATGTACTTTTTGCCACCCTTTCACCCCTTTATAAACTGGACACCCGACAGTCTCAATTACACCTATTGCTACAGGTGCGACTCGATGTGAAAAGCAATCATAAATCACATCCAGATCACAATCCAGATCAACATGTTTTTTTAATCGAATGTCTAAATTCAAATCTCAAACAATTCCTGTGATTCATATTCGTACAAAAAACACAAAAAGAATAACTAGTTCAATAATTGCTGTCCTATTTTGTAATCCCACTATAGCGTGGTTACGTTCTGTGTACGTGCACCGCCATCTTTAATTTACCGGCAGCATGGCGGATGCTGCTGCCCGTCAGCTTCAATATGAATACAAAGCGGTAAGTATTTTTCATGAAGATGGATCACGCACTTGTAGAATAAACTAGTTGCTTGCAAATTTGCAGACGTAGAGGCGTAATAGTGGCGCATTACTTCTGGTGATCACCACTGAGGTAATAGATAGGGTTTATGACTCGCTAATGAGAACCACAAAGAAAACTTGTGACTGGTCTTACAGTTGCAGTTACACTTCACAGACAGAGTACAGGTTGAAATGATAATGTTATGTTTGCGAGAGTATTGGAAAGCACGCTGAGCAACAAATGATTTGCATTTGGTTAAGGCTGATATTGATGATGCTGCTTAAAGCATTATGCACATTATGTGCATGCTTTCACAATTTGCAGCAATATTTAGTTAAGTATCTGGTTACTCCGTGGCAGCTGATCCAAATAAAATGTAATCTACCTCTCTGGACTCCTGATTACTTTTTAAGCACTTATTCTTGGGATACAGTCTGAAAGGCTTAGGTAAATTTAAGATACAAGGTGTCCAAATAATAATGTGTACCCTCTGTCTCACTTACATTGCACCTGTGTGTCACCCAAAGCAGTAGAGTGAAGTTTTTTATCAATTTGGGGCATAGTTTTATGACCAGTACAGACTTCGTGTAATATAGTAGTGTAGAAAATGTTTGAACAAGATTTATAAGTTAATTACAAAGAAACATCCTTATATTTGAATTGATTGAAATACAGCAATAAAACCTTTGTAAAATATGGATCGATTGTCAGGGCTCAACATAGACATTCGACCCTGCCTCTTCCTCAACAAGTTTGAGGTCATTACTTTATTCGTATTATTTTATATTCTATAATTTGTCACTTGGTTCTTCTTTTCAGAACTCTAATCTTGTACTTCAAGTCGATCGGTCGCTCATTGACCGGCGTGCCAGAGATGAGGCCACGGGAGAAGTCATGTCCCTGGTGGGCAAACTGGTGGGAACTAAGATGGGAGATAAATCCATGAGAACAAAACCACCACAGATGGAAGAAAGGAAGGCAAAGTAAGCAATGTAGTCCTTATTATTGCCTGTTGTTCCATACTGAATTGAAAAAAAAAATGTACTGGAAAGCTGAATTATCTGAGTCTATGTGATTTATTATGATGTCTCTTAAGTAGCATCCATGAGAATGCATGAGTTCAGACATGCTGAAACTGTCGGTCCGATCGGTCATGACCGGGAAAATTTGTCTGGCCCGGTAAAAAATTGGACTTGTTTGGTCCAAAGGACCGACACGAGTTTTAAGAACCACATTTTGAATTTGTAGTCATCATTTGACATACTTCACTAATGAAATTATATAAAACCCTAAGCATTTTTCCCCTTCATTTCAAACCTATCACACTCACAAACAAAGTAATCTACCCAATTGTACTGGTAGTATCTGTCTCAAAGAATAGGGTGATTTTCGGTCCGACAAAAATCTATTTGGTCCAGCAAATTTTTCATTACTGCCTGTCCAAATGTCCAGCCATTCTGAAAAGTTTCAGCATGTCTGTGAGTTCATACTAAGGTCAACTAAGTTAAAGTCATAATAACTCTTCATTTTGGCCAAAAATTGGATTTTCCTGGAGTAAACGGCAATTTTCCCGTACTTACCAATGGTCAGCGACCCCATTCCTGCATTCAAAGTTAATCCAGGGTTTTTTTCCTAAACGTACGGTTTTTTGTTAAAATCTCTTAAGAGATTTTAACTGACGGAGCTCTCTCTGACATCGCATAGTCACTGTTGACCTACTTAAAACCGCGGGAAAAGCAGACAACAACAACACTATATAAGATTCATGAGATATATTCGTCTTTTTGTTAAAAATACATTAATATCCACAATGTGTGCCATTCTGGGCTTTTCGTTATCCGACGCACTGTACAAAAACTCGCAACTTACGTCTGCGTCTGCATTAATGCGTTTGGCACCATATGTTATTTTGGTCTCGAATGAACGCGAGAGTCCGCGTGACACCATTACGTCATTAGCAACGAATGCCTTGATGACCAGGAAGAAAAGCATCGTAAGCCCTATTGACAAGCACAGATTTTAGTTTTACTACAATAACGGCCGTTTTAGTGGTAAAATACAATAGAATATATTTCCATGCGTTGTTTACAATGTATTTCATGCGGAATTTTGAATCTCAAAGGAAGAGTTATTATTGCTTTAAGCTTGTGATGTTTAATGTGCTTAACCAACAGTGATAACTTCTTTTAAATCTGAAAAAAAAAAAAGTTTGTGGCCTTTGTGATTACTGTATCATTGAATCATATGGTGAATAATTTTAATTAAAAATTAACTACTGTAATATAGCTGTTTATGTGATTGACAAGAATGAATTTACAAGTACACATATTTTTACTTTACAGATTTTACTTCTACAGATTTTTGTTGAAAATTTGAAAAGAGAGGAATGATGACGAGAAGAAAAGGGATGAAAAAATAACTCAATTTTGATGGCTTGGGGTTTTTTAGATAGAGTTTGTTGTAATTTGTTAACCATTTGCCCTTCTCTAACCAGGCGGCGAAAGCGTGATGAAGCTCAGCGGGACATGTTGAAGATGAAGGGTCAGTCCCTGTTGTCTGAGGGGATAGATGAGATGGTGGGCATCCTGTACAGACCCAAGACACCAGAGACCAGGCAGACTTATGAAGTTCTGCTCAGTATTATGCAGAGTGCACTTGGAGATCAGGTACATTAGAGTCTTGTTAATATGTAGGTAAATTAAATATGTTTTTGATGAGAAGTTATGAAGGAAAGGAATGTGTTGCCAAAGTCTTCTTTTGAAGGGATCATCACTCAGAGATGAGGTAGACTTATGTTGCAAATGAAAGTTCAAAATTAAATTTTCTAAAGATGTCTTTCTTTGTTACTAAGTTGTCGCATTAACAGTGTATTTCTTTAATGTAATGAAGCTGTAATGAACAGGTTACCTTGGACTTAAAGGTAGGCTGGGGTTGAAGTTGGTAGAATTTGGAACAAAAAATGAACTGAGAATTATTTTGCAAATGTAGGTAATTAACACTTGAAAAGGCTTGTCAAGTATTAAATGATGAAAAAAATATCCATCTATTTCATGAAGTGAGTATTTCTACTAATATTTGGTTCTGTTGGTTCCAGCCCAGGGATGTATTGTGTGGTGCTGCCGATGAAGTCTTGGCTGTGTTGAAGAATGACAGAATGAAGGATAAAGAGAGGAAGAAAGAAGTGGAGGCTCTCCTAGGGGAAATGCAGGAGGAAAGGTTTGCTCTGCTGGTGAATCTTGGGAAGAAGATCAGTGACTGGGGCAGTGAAGAGAAGATGCAGACAGGTGAGGGTCTTGAATACAGTGTAGTTTTTCAAAGCCACTTCTGGGATGACTCTAGGACAGGGTTTCTCTTAGTAAGAGTGGAATATGACTTTATCCAAGTGAAAATTGTAAACAAAATAATGAAATGTTTGGTTAAATTGATGAAATATTTAACATTTTTCCTAGTCATATTATCATAGTTTAAGCAATTGGCTAATGTTTGCTGCCCTAGTTTGAGCCAAGTATTACAAAATAAAAAGGTTGAGAGCATTGATGTTGAAATGTTTTTAATTTGACAAATTCTGTTATTCTAAGTTATTCTAAGTTTGGCAACACGAAGCAAGTTCTGTTCCATAAAGGTGTCACATCAAATGATATGTAATATGATTACTAGGTATTTTCAGTGTCTGAAAAGAAGCCAAACAAATATTAGTTGGTAAATTTGTAACAGATGTGGAAGACTAAAATAAAGATAAGCACTTGATTTTATATAAGCATAATATCTGTTTACCACAGATGACAGCATGGAAACATTTGGTGTCAATGTCCAGTTTGATGAGTCTGAGGAGGAGGATGAGGAGGATGCTTTTGGTGAGGCACGAGGAGAGAGCGAGGATGAAGATGACGAGGGAGTTGAGGCACATGTGGATGCTACACTGGTTTCGAGTGTAAGTCAGTTACATTGTAGCCCTTCCTTTAGGCATCTTTTATTACATCATGACACCATTGTGCTTGGAGTGTCAACACACACATTTGTTTAAAGATTATGGCAATGTTTTTGTTCCAAAAAAGTTTTTTTTTTTTTTTTTTGCAAATAAAAGGAAATTTGTTAATTTATATGAAGCATTAAATTAAGATGTCAGCTGTTGGTTTTTATTTCTTCAGCTCTCTGTGGAAGGTGGTGCCAAGGCAGAGAAGGAGTTGCATCCCAGAGATATAGATGCCTTCTGGCTGCAGAGAAGTCTCAGGAAGTACTATGATGACCCAATGGTGGCACAGGCCAAGGCTGGAGAAGTACTGGAAATTCTAAAGGTGACAGAATTTTTAAAAGTTTTCAACTACACCTGCTTGTGCACTTAATCTAGATGTTGCTAAAGCTTGAAGTTTAGGGTTTCTGAAACTTTTGTTTTGGTTGTTTGTTATTGCAATGGTGACATTTTTTCTAATAGACAACAATTTTTGGAATTCTCAAGAAAAACAAGGTACTGTATTTTGCTTCTCTAAGTTTATTAACAATTTTTTACATGAGATTAAGGATAACTTGTTTAGAAAAAACTTAAACTGAATACTGTGGTATAATTATATATAGATGTTCTTGTTATTGTTGTGATATTTTCTCCTGAGCTTAAGAAAGAGTTAACTGATCCCTATAGTTTGACTACGAAGTACTTTTCTAATTGATCTAAATTCTTCTATTTAAGAGCTCATCTGATGACCGTGAGGCAGAGAACCAGTTAGTGGTATTGCTGGGCTTTAATCAGTTTGATTTCATCAAAGTGCTGCGACAACATAGACAAATGAGTGAGTTGGTCATTACAAAACACATCTGTTTCATTTATGCTGTTTTCTTTTACTTTGACTATTGTCTTTAATATTATAATCTTTGTTGTTGTTGATTTTGATAAATTAAAAAGTTAATAATATGTGTTAAACTATGTCTGAAAAACAGTATATTGCAGCTTTTCATTTTTATAATGATAAGTTGAATTGATTTGTTTGAATCACAGTGTTTTGCACTCACTTTTCTTCAGTCCTGTTCTGCACCATGCTTGCTCAGGCCCAGAGCCAAGAGGAAAGAGCAAAAATTGAGGAAAAGATGAGCTCTGATGCGAATTTGTCGAAAATTCTACACACCCTCCAGGAAACAGACAAAGAAGATCTTGTCAGGGAGGAGAGAGAACGACGCCAAGCAAAAAGACAAACGAGAGTTGATGCTGATTTGGAGGCCATGGATACAGATGAAAGACAGGTAAGGGTGCTGGTTGTAGTCACTTCACTAATGCTTCAAACCTATAAGTGGGGATGGGAGGGGGGTGTCAGGGCTGAACCCTTTTTGCTTGGGAAAGGTAAAATCTGATCCAAGTACACAAAGGTTTTAAAATTCAAAGTTAGTAGTGAGGTTAGTGTGGTAACATTTTTGATTAGAATCAAAATATAGTGAAACATCAGTTACAAATGGGTCATGATTTTGAGTTCTTCACAATTTCTCATATAGTCTTTTGTTTGGTGTGTGTCGGAAAGAGAAATGGATACAGTGGTCCTAAAAGAAAAATTAAGGCCTTTTTTTCCTGAGAAGATTGACTATTGAACTAACTGACTGAGTATTCCTATGTGTATACCTGAATTTGTTTAGAAATGACAATCTCTGTATTCCAGGATGTTGGTAATGTCCAGCTGCTTGACCTGGAGGACCTGGTGTTTGGTATGGGCAGTCACCTGATGGCCAATAAGAGGTGCCAGCTGCCCGATGGTTCCTTCAGAAAACAAAGGAAAGGTTATGAAGAGGTCCATGTGCCTGCCTTAAAGCCAAAACCTTACGAAAATAATGAGGTAAATAAGATTGCTTTTTGCTCTTGGTTACTAGACCAATGGGTGTATACTTCCTTGTTCTGTACTGAAAAAAGTACTGCTTTCTGTTTTGTAGGGGAGTAATTTTGACTTTTTTCTAATATTATACCCTTCTATAATGAGTGCCATTAGACTACATAAACAGAATAATAATGGATGATGGTATAGCTATGTGGTTCTTTGTGGCACATATTAATGTATTTTAAAGATACCTGAGGAATTCATAAAACTATATTTATTGATATCTCCAGACCAGAGTTCCCATTGATCGCTTGCCCAAGTATGCCCAGCCGGCATTTGAAGGTTTCAAGAGTTTGAACAGAATCCAGAGTAGGCTGTCCAATGCTGCATTGGAGTCGGACGAGAACTTGCTTGTTTGTGCACCAACGGTAAGTGCTTGTTTTTTTATTTTTTTTATTTTGGTATTAATATCAGTTACATGGAATAGTCTTGGGTGCTTAGGACCCAAAATATTTTATGTGTTGATGGTATATTGGATGTATTTCTAGTTGTAGTAAAAAAAAAAATTAATGAATTATGTAGAGGAAGTACAACAGATCCTAAGTACCATGGTTTTTCAAACCCTTCTAAGCTTACCACAGACTAGTGCAAACCATTAGGCTGTACAGAAACAGAAGGAATAGCAATGGATTACAGTATATTTGAAGACTTTTTCATGTAAAAGGTTTATACTGTATTCCTACAGCTATTAAAAAAGTTATAATTATATTAAGTGTTTTCCAGGTGAAATGTTGGTGATCATACTACACAGATTTACAGTATCTTATTTTAGACCTACCTGTATATGCTGGAGTCATACATATGTTAGAGATACTGAGAATGGATAGATATTAAAGGGATAATAACTCTTCGTATGAAATCTATATTTCACAATAAAAACATTGTGAATAACTCATAGAAATATAATATATTCTGTTTTACGACGAAAACAGCAGTTATAGCTATTATTCTGATATCTGAGCTTGTCTTCAGATCACGTGACCTCCATTGATGGCTATACTCTGTTATAATCTCTTAAGAGATTTTAACATAAAACCAAACTTTTTAGAAAAAAACCAGGGACTTACTTTGAATGTAAAAATGGATTCATTAACCATTGGTAAGCATGGGAAAATTGTTGTTTACTCCAGGAAAATTAATTTTTTGGCCAAAACGAAGAGTTATTATCCCTTTAACATGATAGTAATATATTTCTGCCCATGATTCCAGGGTGCTGGTAAGACTAATGTTGCTCTGCTGACCATCCTGAGAGAGATAGGCAAACACATCAACCCAGATGGCACCATCAACACTGATGAGTTCAAGATCATCTATGTGGCCCCCATGAGGTCCTTGGTACAGGAGATGACTGGGAGCTTTACCAAGGTAAGGGGAAAGCTTATGTTATTGCTTTGAATACAGAGCTAAGATGTGACTACTGAAAGCTTAGATCTCTACTGATATGGTATTACATAGGCTGTCTTTAGCCACGAGTCACATTTCAAAGAACAGTAAGACTAGAGCTGGGCTAGTAAAAGTTCAGATTTTGTTAAGTTTCTGAACAGTATTATTGGTTATCAGAATCTTAAATTTTAGTTTTATGGGTAAGCAAGATTGATGACACAACATGCTTCTACTGTAACAAGTTAATGCAGAAGACACCATCCTCATTTTCTCTTTTATTTGCTGTTAATGTTAACTGGAATGGGCTCCATTATTTTTAATTCCTTACTGATGCCTGAGGCTCTTAAAATAAATTATATACACATTGAATTACCTTTACAGAGGCTGAGTTCCTATGGCATCCAAGTGTCAGAACTGTCAGGGGATCACCAGCTGAGCCGAGAGCAGATCATGGCCACCCAGGTGATAGTGTGTACCCCAGAGAAGTGGGACATCATCACCAGGAAGGGAGGGGACAGGATCTACACACAGCTGGTTAGGCTTATGATTATTGATGAGATCCATTTGTTGCATGATGAGAGAGGGCCTGTGTTGGAGTGTTTGGTGTCTAGGTGAGTTGTTCTGGCAGTGAAACTTGGATTTTTTTAATATAAAGGATTTTAGGAAGATCTATGTGATGAAAAATGAAATTGAGCTCTTTTCATTTAAAATATGGATTAGTGCAAAAAATTTGGCAATGGCTTTTGGCAAAACCAACAAGTCGGGGGCTGGTTACTTACTTTTTCAAAAGATAAAAAGTTTTTGGGATGAAAAAAATTATAAAGGGGGGAAAATATTTTGCAATAACACATGCGTTGTTTTCATGTAAGTCTCATCGTTTTCTGTATTTCTTTTCCAGAACAATCCGCAATATTGAAACAACCCAGGAAGACGTGAGACTGGTAGGTCTCAGCGCCACACTGCCTAACTATGAAGATGTGGCCACCTTCCTGAGAGTGGACCCTGAGAAAGGACTTTTCTACTTTGACAACAGTTTCCGTCCTGTGCCTCTGGAACAGCAGTATGTAGGTGTCACAGAGAAAAAGGCCATTAAGAGATTTCAGGTCATGAATGACATTGTGTATGAGAAGGTCATGGAACATGCTGGGAAAAATCAGGTAAGTCCTTTGCAAAGTATTTCATTTTAAATGTTAATGAATGATGTGTTTGTGAAATCTGTAAAGCACACCTAGAAAAGAACTCATATATTTCTCTTTGTATTTAATAGGCTGTGGCAGTTAAGCAACATGCTAATATTAGCTTAATAACTTAAAGAGAAAAGTAGTGTTAATAGATATTGATAAGTGATGATTTCTCTTCTTACGATTGGTCTCCTTTTCACTTTTACTTATTGTCTAGGTATTGGTGTTTGTCCACTCTCGTAAAGAGACGGGCAAGACAGCACGGGCCATTCGTGACATGTGCCTGGAGAAGGACACTCTGAGTGCATTCTTGAAGGAAGGCTCTGCATCCACTGAGATTCTGAGGAGGGAAGCTGAGCAAGTGAAGGTAATGGAACTTGATTACCAATAGATACATTTTTGTTTGTTTTTCTCACACCTGACATTACATTGCCCCTACCCCTTTCTTCAGATTTCCTCTTCATTTATATGTTGACTCCTTCCCACCTCCCCTATACCCTAGTTGGAACAAATTCTCATTTTAATTCGGAGTATTCCAAACTCAAAGTTTGTATTTTAATTGGAATATATAATTTTAGGAATATTTGAATTAGCCAGTTTGTTAGGGATATAAAATCTCTGATGTAAGCTCTCATAATAGAAAGATTTTTTTATTTCTTTCAGAATTTGGAGTTGAAAGATCTCCTTCCCTATGGTTTTGCTATTCATCATGCTGGCATGACAAGGTAAGAAACAATATTAACATTGATGTTTTTTAAGTTTTTTTTATTTTATGTAAGACTTGTCAACCAATATTTACTTACATGTTTTATATTCATAATATCATATGATATGTAACTTGTAAAAGAGATAATACTGAGATATTGACTGAAAATTTTGAGTGAAGATTTTTTTTTCATAAACTCCAATACTAAATGAATGTATATAAATTGAATATTTTTCATGTTGAATCTATCATGCCTGTTCTCCAGAGTTGACCGCACCCTGGTGGAGGATCTGTTTGCTGACCGTCACATCCAGGTCCTGGTGTCCACAGCCACCCTAGCCTGGGGGGTCAACCTGCCAGCACACACGGTCATCATCAAGGGAACCCAGGTGTATAACCCAGAGAAAGGAAGATGGGTGGAACTGGGGGCCCTGGATGTCATGCAGGTGGGTTGTACTGTCAGAAAGTTGTTCATGTTCCTACTTGTATGGATGAAAAAGAAGAACTACCTGACAACATAACATATCAGCATTCATCATCATCATCAAGGCCTTGAGTGGGTTTGTTGTTTAGGAAAAGTAGACAACAACAAACATCAAACTACTTCAATTTTCTAGTTATGCCCTATGTGAAGATGATTTCAAGTGCATTGGAGTTGGTTTCATTATAGTTTGAAACTGCAGACTGTATTTAAAATAGTGTATTTACACTACTTGGTCACACACTTCACTCTTATGGTGACTACATCTGTTTTGATAAAATATTATTATTTTTGTCATAATTGTCATTATTAGATGATGGGCCGTGCTGGCCGTCCCCAGTATGACACCAAGGGGGAAGGTATCCTCATCACCAACCACAGTGAACTGCAGTATTATCTCTCCCTCATGAATCAACAGGTGAGACATTTTGTCTATTTTAAGTGACATTTTTGTAGATTTATTGCTGACAATTTGATTTATTCCAATTTTTTAAACATGTGAATCAGAAAAATGATTATTAGGAACAAATCGGGATTTTGACTGATTAATCTTGTTTAAATAGTTCAGTGAGTTGAAAAGTTTGTGCCTTATTCATATTTTTGAAACAAAAAATAAAAAATAATAGAAGAAGCGTTTATTCTAGTTGCCCATAGAAAGCCAGTTCATAGCCAAGTTGGCAGACAACCTGAATGCAGAGGTTGTCCTGGGAACAGTGCAAACAGTGAAGGATGCTGTACAGTGGTTGGGTAAGTAAGAAATAAACACTCACCCTAAAACATTAGATTTAGAATATTTTGAAAGAAAAAATATATTCATATTTTGGATCGTTAATTGTGGCTTTTTTTATTAAGTCCATTTGATGTTTTTTTGTTTTTTTTCAAATTGCATTTGTTATCTCAATTTTTTTAGGTTAAAAACTTTCTGACCTTGCAGTTTTTAAAAAGAAATCTGGTGAAATATGTGTTGTATGATATTATATTATTATTTTACCCAGGATATACATACCTTTATATCCGTATGTTGAGGGCCCCCACCCTGTACGGGATAGCCCATGATGACCTAAAGGATGACCCCTGGCTGGAGCAGAGGAGGAAAGATCTGGTCCACACGGCAGCCATGATGATAGATAAAAATAACCTGATGAAGTATGACAAGAAATCTGGACATTTTCAGGTATGGCACTATCTGGTTATTGATTTGGCTATTGATGAAGAAAATTGATTCAAACTAGTTATAGCATTATTTAAACGATAATTGGTCAATGTGTTTGTTTTAAAAGATAACTTATTGTTATATTATTTGAAATTAGTAATTGCATCATGGGATACCCCAAATGAATACCCATGGGGACAATGGGTAAAAATCTGTTTACTGGAGTTGAATGGTATTTAATAAAATGAGTTTAATATTTCAGGTGACAGAGCTTGGCCGTATTGCCAGCTACTATTACTGTACCAATGACTCCATGTCCACTTACAACCAGCTTCTGAAGCCTACACTTAGTGAGATTGAACTGTTTAGAGTGTTTTCTCTGTCCTCTGAGTTTAGGAACATCACAGTCAGAGAAGTAAGTGTTCCCTAAATCCATCTCTTAATACAGATGGTAAAGCTGGTTCCAAACTATTTAATACGTATTTAGTATCTTATTTAAAACATTTGCCTGAAACAATTATTTTTTTTTTTTTCTTGCGATTATTTAATTGAATGTTAAACCAAAATGTGGGTCTCCAGTTGTGCCTTTGCTTTTAACAGTTTCTTTTTCACGAATTTTAGGAAGAGAAGCTTGAGCTGGCCAAGTTGTTGGAGAGGGTACCTATTCCTATCAAAGAGAGCATTGAGGAGCCCAGTGCAAAGGTAAGGTTTGAATGTATTCTTATTTTTAAATCAGTGGAAGAGGAGTATTGATATCTTCATGAATAGGGTCTGCTTTACTGTTGAATATGGTGGAATTTGGCATCCTTATAGAAGGTATTCTCTAAAAGGAAAGGAATAACTTTTTTTACTTTGAAAAAAAAAAAAGCCAGACTTCTGGAAGATTTCAATAATTTTTGCTTTACAGGGTCATTTCGATGGATGGCTAAGACAGTTGCAATCATTTTCCCATATATAAATTTCATGCTTGGTTGAAGTTGAACTTTTGTCATACAGAATGTTAGCATGAAACGAGCCATATATTTTTTGTTCTTTGTAATAGAGAGGTGACACTTGTCAGCAAGTTCATTCACCTCTTTTTCCTGTATTCCAGGTGAATGTGTTGCTGCAGGCCTACATCTCTCAGTTGAAGCTGGAAGGGTTTGCCCTGGTGGCAGACATGGTGTACATCACCCAGTCAGCAGGGAGGCTGATGAGGGCTCTGTTTGAGATAGTACTCCACAGAGGCTGGGCACAGCTGGCTGACAAGGCTCTGGCTCTCTGCAAGATGATTGACAAGAGAATGTAAGTGCTAGATATGAACTGATAAGTCTTTCACTGTAGGACTTTCTCTACAAATCCAGATACACATATCATTAACATTGTTCAGTATGATGTTTGACATATTGATCATACTTTAGTTAAATTACAGAAAGGCTTACATTTAGACAAAGAGAAGTGAGAAATGTCTTATTTGGAATACATTCATTTGGTTACGATGCTTCTTAGGTGGCAGTCAATGAGCCCACTTCGCCAGTTCAAGAAAATACCAGAAGAGGTCATCAAGAAAATCGAGAAGAAGAACTTCCCCTGGGAGAGATTCTACGACTTGGGCCACAATGAAATTGGAGAGTTGATCCGTATGCCCAAGTTGGGGAAAACCATCCACAAGTATGTCCATCAGTTTCCAAAACTGGAGCTGGCGGTCCACATCCAGCCCATCACACGGTCCACTCTCAAGGTAGAACTGACCATCACGCCAGACTTTCAATGGGAGGAAAAGGTGCATGGACACTCAGAGGTAAGAGGCTAGCATCTCTGCATTACTGCCCTGTGTATTTGGAGTTGAACTAAAGTTTGTATTACGGCACAATTTTGTTAATATGACATGCACTCTTGTAAGTGTCAGTTTCTAATACGCATAGATGAATATAAACTTTCACAAGACCGTGACCTCTGAAGTTTTTACCTTTCATTGGGTGATGTGTTTATGTGGCAAACAGTCTGGCAAATAAAGACTATGACATGTTCACTATAGTGGTACACTTTACAGATTTTGCTGTTTATGAAGTTATTTAAAGTGATAGAGCCATTATTTTAAAATGCTTGCTCTTTATTTTCAGGCTTTCTGGATATTGGTAGAAGATGTAGACAGTGAAGTGATCCTTCATCATGAATATTTCCTACTCAAAAAGTAAGTTTTCCTGCATTTTTCTCACAGTTAGTTGTCAAGAGTACAGTTACTGTTGTATATGCCACTGTATTATAAATACATCCATTTGAATACATAAAAGCTTGTTGAGAGTATAATGTCTGCAAATATGATTACTTTATTTCCAGTAAATACGCACAGGATGAACACATAGTGAAATTCTTTGTTCCTGTGTTTGAGCCGCTGCCTCCCCAGTACTTCATACGGGTGGTGTCAGACAGATGGATAGGTGCCGAGACCCAACTCCCTGTCTCGTTCCGTCATCTTATCCTGCCAGAGAAGGTGCCGCCCCCTACAGAACTGTTGGACCTGCAGCCCCTGCCCGTGTCTGCCTTGAGGAACCCCCACTTTGAGCAGCTGTATCAGGAGAAGTTCCAGTTTTTCAATGCTATTCAGACACAAGGTAAAGAAAATATCTATTCTTTTTCCTGGACGTACAAGAGTTGAATATTTGAAATCGTGTTAGTATTAGATGTTAACATTTGTAGCTTGAGGATTGTGCATATACATGACTTAGTGACATTTACCCTATATGTCTGATGCCTGTAACTTGACTAATGTTCCATTGCTTTACTTACTTCTTTTAAATGAAGTACATAAATAGAATTCCAGAAGAATATTAGAGAATGAAATGAATATTTTAGTGTTAAATAATATGAGAATTGCCCATTTTTCAGTGTTTAACACTGTGTACAATGGAGATGACAATGTGTTTATTGGTGCCCCTACTGGCAGTGGGAAGACCATCAGTGCAGAGTTTGCTATCCTGCGTATGCTGACACAGAGTCCAGAGGGACGCTGCGTATATGTCACACCAAAGGATGCACTGGCTGACCAGGTAACTGGTACATTCAGTATTAGAAGCAGCAGTAGCTTTCTATCAAATAAGAATTCCCAGTTTCTATATAGTAATCTGATATTGAAATTCCTCTCTCGGCAGTCAAAAAAATTTTTTAAGTGAAAAGATTTTTATGGTCTTTTACATAGATTTTGTTGGTGAAGCCAACCGCTGTTTTAAATTTGTTCATTTGATAACAGTATTTCAATACAATATTTACAGATCTACGCAGACTGGCACAACAAATTTGCTCTCCAGCTGGGAAAGAAGGTTGTTCAGCTGACAGGAGAGACTGCCACAGATCTCAAGCTACTGGCCAAGGTAGGTTTACTACACAGCAAAATGTGTAAGACATAACAAAATGAGGACAAAGGAATTGATGTGTCCATTTGTAATGGTAAATTGTTAGGGTGGGTACAAGTTATACCTACCTAAAAAAATCAACTAGCACCAAAACTGATAAAACCAAAATTTTGATAGCACCAAAACTGATTATTCATTCTAATACATTTAAAAAGTACAATTTTCATGATTATTACTCAAGTGTTTTGTAATTATGATAATGTAGCGGTAAACCAATAAATAATCTATAGTGGATGTTACACTGCTGATGAATGTAATGCAACTAATGAAAAGCCTCGTCTCTCTAGGGTAACATCATAGTGAGTACCCCAGAGAAATGGGATGTGCTGTCCAGGAGGTGGAAACAGAGGAAGAATGTCCAGAATGTCAACCTCTTCATTGTGGATGAACTGCATCTGATTGGAGGAGAGGATGGGGTATGTCTAAAACTGAGCCTTCTAAAGAAAAATGAAAATAAAAAACAGTAGCAAAAAATGGAGTTCCATTTTCTTTAGGATAAATAATTGTAGTTTTTTTTTTTTTTTTTTTTTTTTTTTTTTTTTAATTAGAGGCCCTTAATGATGTTTTACAATAGCAAATCATGCAAATGCCAGCATGTAAAAGGGTTCACTGCCTTTCAACACAGAGGCTTCTATTGTTCGTGTTATTTAAAAGTACTAATTGAAATTAATTATAAAAGTTTACTGAATTGTGATTATCTAAAATTAAGTGATTAGGTTTGGAAAAGCTTTTATCGAACAGAGCATTTATTTGTTGAAAATTGACATGTATCTACTCTGACAAAATCTTCATCTTTTTGCATAATTGCAGCCTGTACTGGAAGTCGTCTGCTCCAGAATGAGGTACATTTCCTCGCAGATAGAAAGAAACATCCGTATAGTTGCCCTCAGCTCCTCCCTGTCTAATGCTAAAGACATTGCTCAGTGGTTGGGCTGTAGCACAACTGGCACCTTTAACTTCCATCCCAATGTCAGGCCTGTGCCATTAGAGTTGCACATACAGGTAAGGAGTTTTTTTTTTTTTTTTTTTTTTTTTTTTTTGTTAAAATGGTCAGATATATGTTACCATTTGACAGAAGTTTTATGTTGTTGATGCATGTTTTTTTTTTCTATTTGCATAGATATGTCATTTCATCGATATTTTAAAATTAGTCTCAAGAAGTCTGTAAAAGATTAAGAATCATGCCAACTGTCTTAGTTTCCAATGGCTTGAATTAAATAAATCTTTGTGTATGTGTCAGTCTTCAAGCAAGATAAAAAACTGAAAAGTATCATTTTTGTTATTCAGAAAATAGATAAATGCTGATAGTAGTATAAAATATGATTTATGGTATTAATGATTATAATAACTATTCAGGGTTTCAACATCAGTCACAATGCCTCTAGACTGATGGCTATGGCAAAGCCGGCATACCAGGCAATCAATAGACATTCCCCAAAGAAACCAGCTCTGGTGTTTGTGCCATCTCGTAAGCAAACACGCCTGACCGCCATTGATATACTGACATTTGCCGCAGCAGACAGGCAGCCCAGCAGGTTCTTACATGTAAAGGAAGAAGATTTGGAGCCCTTCTTGGAGAAATTAACAGACAAGGTAAAAATGAAATTGAACTTGTAAAAAGAAAGTAGCAGTATGTGAGCATTATCAAAATTGTATGTATGTTATTGTATGTTTTAAGCTTATTTCATATGTTTACATTTTCTACCACTTTAAGAGTTTAGAATAGTATACCATTCTTTTTATTATAGGTTAAGAAACAAGATAATAGGTTTATAATTAGTATTTTAAATGCACAGTTGTAGGTGGAATTTTACTTTTGAAACATTTTAGCTTTTGCATTGCTAATTTGTTGCTTATTTAATGATTTCAGACTTTAAAAGAGACGATAAGCAATGGAGTGGCCTATCTCCATGAGGGACTGACCGAAGTGGAGCGTAGGGTTGTGGAGCAGCTCTTCACCAGTGGCGCCATACAAGTTGTTGTTGTTTCTCGAAGCTTGTGTTGGGCTCTTCAGGTTGTCAGCCACCTGGTGGTGGTCATGGATTCACAGTTCTATGATGGCAAGATTCATGCTTATGAAGACTACCCTGTAACGGATGTTTTGCAGATGGTTGGACGGGCTAACAGACCTAATGAAGATGATGCTGGAAAGGCTGTAATTCTCTGTCAAAGCAGCAAGAAGGACTTCTTCAAGAAGTTTTTGTATGAGCCTTTACCAGTTGAGGTGAGTTTGCATTCAATAGAACCATGTGGTGGTCTTTATTGTGCCTTCTTTGTGAAAAATTGGGTTTTGTCTAAAGAATTGAGAAGTTAAACTGTAGCCTAAATAATGAAAAAAAAAGAATCTCCATTATCTTCATTTAAAGATTCATTTTATCCAATTTTCTACAGTCTCACTTAGACCACTTCCTGCATGACCACTTCAATGCAGAGATTGTCACCAAGACCATTGAGAACAAACAGGATGCTGTGGACTACCTGACTTGGACTTTCCTCTACAGGAGGATGGCGCAGAATCCTAACTATTACAACTTGCAGGGTAGGTGGGATACTTAATACTTGTTTTTTTAACAGAGGCAAAAAAGAAGATCTAAGAACAGTACAGGAAATTATTTATAGACAGTGGAGGTTCATTGGGCAGGAACTGTTTTTAATATAAGGAGAAAAATTCTGTACAATGCAATGTACTTTTGATTGATTATTATTTTAAAACATATTTTAGGTGTGAGCCATCGTCATTTGTCAGATCACCTGTCTGAACTGGTGGAGAACACACTGCATGACTTGGAACAGTCGAAGGTAGGCTTGGGAATGTGGGATATTGCCCTTGTTAACACATGGTGCTGGAAATGAAATTTGCTGTCACAGATAACACTTATATATGTATATTATTGCATGTCCATTACAGTTTTAAGACTGCATCTCAAACAATGTTGCATGCATGGTATATGTTCTCAAATTAGTGTCCCAAATCAGTTTGCTGATGTTCTGTTTTATATTTTAATATTTTGTTTGCTAAATGGACTGTTTTTGAAGAATTGTCTTCATATATTGCAGTGTATCAGTATAGAAGATGAGATGGACGTGTCACCTCTGAACTTGGGAATGATTGCAGCCTACTATTACATCAATTACACCACAATAGGTATGCATTAGTACCCTTTAAACTAACAATTGTGCTCACTTCAAAGTGTTTTTTTTAGTTAGGGTGTTAATAAATGTTTAACTAAGAACAGTTATTTTTGGGAGGAATACTAAAAAAATTATGTAAGTGTAACTGGCAGTATTTAATTTTTCTTATTTCAGAATTATTCAGCATGTCTCTAAATAACAAGACAAAGATCAAAGGTCTGATTGAGATCATCTCCAATGCTGCAGAGTATGATAGCATTCCAATACGACACAGGGAGGCCAATATTCTCAAACAGGTATTGACATAATATATAGAAATATAACATATCAGTTATGTGGTAGAGTCAAATGTGTACATTTTTAGTAAAGAGAAAAGCGTTTTGTTGCTTGTGGGCAGGTAGTTTGTTTTTGTGTCCTGTGTAACAATGTATTACCATTTGTAACTTTTATGTTGATCATGTGATGCAGGAGTTTTCTAGTCTGTAAGGCATTCTTTATAGACACAAGTCTTAAATGTATTTTTGTCCATAGACATAAATGATGTCATTCATATATCATTTTATTTCCTTATGTAGCTTGGAAGCAGGCTGCCCAACAAGATCAATAACCCCAAGTACACTGACCCCCATGTGAAGACCAACCTCCTCCTCCAAGCTCACTTGTCACGTATGCAGCTTCCTGCTGAGCTGCAGTCTGACACTGAAGATATTCTCACCAAGGTATGCTACTTCCTTCTCAATTTCTGATTTTAATACCATGTGAGGTATGGCCTTTTTTAAATCTGTTGTATGTAACTAAGACAACAAAAATAAAGGTAATGTTTAAGTGTAGACCCAAACAGTTGTAAACTTTCATCAACTTTGTCTATGGAAATATGGTGCAGCCAATTTATTATTTATAAAGTGATTTCATACTAGTTATGTCAGACTAGTTGTGGTGAAAGTACACTTTTATTAAAAAACAAAGGTAGAGAGAGAGGGGTAGGTGCTTATTTATATCTAGAAGTAATGTTCTCATTTGACTCTTATCTCCAGGCTATCCGTCTGATCCAAGC
The DNA here is from genome assembly GCF_001039355.2 of Lingula anatina. The sequence goes on along the minus strand of NW_019775452.1, from coordinate 323,660 downwards.
CTGTGTTGATGTGTTGTCCAGCAATGGCTGGCTGTCCCCTGCTCTAGCAGCCATGGAGCTGGCCCAGATGGTCACTCAGGCTATGTGGGGCAAGGACTCCTACCTGAAGCAGTTGCCACATTTTACTGCAGAAATCATCAAGAGATGCCAAGAGAAGGTGAGGGTGAAACTGCTCTTCATGTTGTTCAAAATCTTTTTTTTTTTTTTTTTGCATTTTATTGTTTATGGTCACATTTAAAGATTAAATTATATATGTCAAGATCTGCGGGAACTTAGTGTGGCTGCGTTTTGAAAATGAAAATTTTAATTCTTTTTTACTAGACAGTTAAAAAGTTAAAAACAAGTTCATTTCTAAAGTTAAAAACAAGTTCATTTCTAAAAAAAAAACAGTTATTAATTTATCCAAATTATAGAATGAATGCCAGACATTATAGAATGGATGCCAGGCATTAACATAAGTTAGGAGACCTGTATGCAATTTGAAATGACATGGCAGTGCATTCTCTAGTATTAATGATTTTGACTTCAGAACATAGACACCGTGTTTGATGTGATGGAAATGGAAGATGATGAGAGGAACACCCTCTTGAGTCTGTCAGAGACAGAAATGGCTGATGTGGCCAGGTTCTGTAATAGATATCCCAACATTGAAATGACCTATGAAGTGGAGGAGAAGGACAATGTTAAGAGGTATGGATGACACAGGAAATGACTAAAACTGTACTAAGACTTACTCTGTGAAATAGATTGCTGTTTTCCCACCCATAGTTACAGGTCATGCAGCTAGCACATAATTGGAGAGACATGTTTGTTGCCTTATCTCCAAGATATATAATTTGTTGAAATAATCTACTTCCTGGCGTTAAGTCTTGACTAAGCGCTGTTTTAGGCCAATGACAGCTGAATGCATTAAAACTGTTATTGTCCCTTATCCCTCCTTCATGATGCCATTGTGTAAACCTCAATATAATTTTTTATGAATAAGTTTAAAAAAAACAAAAAATGTTAATTTTCAAGGGTATGAATTATAATGTCAAATAAAGTTATAGAAAAGTGTTCGGCATGTCTGCAAATTGTTTTGAAATCAAAGTGGAAAACTTATCAGTTTCTCATTATTCTGCATCATAGTGGATCTCCAGTGAATGTTGCAGTAACATTAGAGAGGGAGGATGAAATTGCAGGCCCAGTGGTTGCTCCCTTCTTCCCACAGGTAATAAAAGAATTAGAAAACATTATAGAAATTGCGGATTGTAAACTACACCTCAGACGGACAAATGTTGTGTTCATTAAATTAAAATTTTCAGATGCATGGTTACAGTTTGGGTTGCCAGTATTTAAGGAAACCGTTTCCCTAGTGTTCTTAAATTTTATATCACATGTATTTCGTCTTTTCCAGAAACGCGAAGAAGGCTGGTGGGTTGTAATTGGTGACCCCAAGTCCAATTCTCTGATCTCCATCAAACGCCTGACTTTGCAACAGAAGGCCAAGGTCAAGTTGGACTTCGTGGCACCCTCTCCTGGTAAACACAGTTACGTCCTGTACTATATGAGCGACTCCTACATGGGCTGTGACCAAGAGTACAAGTTTAGCATTGATGTTGGCGAGGGAGAGAGTGGAAGCGAGGACAGTGGAAGTGAGAGCGATTAATTGACTTCGCACAGTGTATTGGTTTGATTACATTATGGATAAGATATGTAAAGTACTTTGACCCAAGTGATAACAATAATGGGAGTGTTTAAAGCAAGGAAAGACATTAAAGAATTTGAATATCAGCAGAAAAGCATACAATCCAATCTGTTTGTAGCTTTTGATAGAGGAACCAATTATTTATACTAGAAGTTGATGGCACTCTTATCTCCATCTTTTTGTTACATTTTCTTAAAGGAAATGGATTACTAACTCCAAAATGACATTTCATGTGTTTTATGACATGTACCTATTCTTTAACAAATCAAGTCTGAATAAATTTCAATTGTAGACAATACAAATACAAAGCAATTGACTGATTTTGGAGTAATGAAGTGATCACTGTACATTATAGATTTTTTTTGTAAAGAATTGAAAATATTAAAACATTAGTTTTAGAAATTCAATTGTTTTGCTTTCTTTTATTTGAAACTGTTTAAAAACAGTCCATGACTGTATTCTCTCATGTAACTGCCCAGCCCCTAAAAAAATCTGGCATTGGAACCAAGGAGACAATTGTTGGGTTGGGTGTAAGCACACAACTGGGCACTTGACGTAGGTCTGAACCCATGCCTAACTTTATCTTTTTAGCTATTTCATACATTATGAAACACACACAGGGGTTTGGGTAACCCAACAAGAATGAAATTGCCTCTACTGAGAAATACATAAATTTGTCTGTCGAGGAATGCATTACACCTGATCATCTTAACTTTGACGGGAATTTCATCCAATTTTATGAATTCTAGAGAATACCTCTGGTAGATAGCACTCTACCTGGTGGCACAATTAAATATAAACACTTAAAAGAGATAATAACTCTTCGTATGAGATTATATTTCACAATAAAAACACTGAACAACTCAGAAATATCTGTTTTGATATCTGAGCTTGTCTTTGGACCACGTTACCTCCATTGATGGCTATACTCTGTCATAATCTCTTAAGAGATTATAACAAAAAAAAACCTTTTAAGAAAAAACCAGGTAAAAATGGATTCATTTACCATTGGTAAGTATGGGGTAAAGGTCCAAAACGAAGAGTTATTATACCTTTAAAAAAGCTTTTCTGAAATATGATCTTGTATGAAGCTGCTTGAAGTTTATTTTTATTCCATTTAACTCCAGATTTTTTTCAATTAAATTTTAGATTAATTAAATTCCAAAACTACATACTATTGTTTTAGATTAAAGATGCTAGTCATGCATTACTACAGTTCTTCACGAGCAGGATCTTTCATTTCAGCTGATAGTATTCTGTACAGATGTTTTGGCTCCTTCAGAAATGTGTCAATCCTATTAATAATACGTGGCATATCTGATTTGGAAATGCTATTAAATAAATTACCATCATCCAAAAAATGACTTTTCATACAACCTTGATTAAGGAAATCTTTCAGCCTTTGGAGGAATTTAACAAAATAAGATGGAAGTTGGTTTGGAGACCAGTCAATGCCCTGTGTTTCACTTATCAAAGTAAACAAAGTCGTTTTCATGTGATACGACGTCAGGCGATGATGTTTTTTAGTTGTGTTCAGTTCTGGGTCTCTTTTGACGATTGCTTTCATAATTCGCAAGACATCTAAATGGCATGTGGACTTTCTATTGAATTTGGATAAAAGTTCTCTTTCCTCCCGCGCAAATGACCTGCGCCAAACTGTAACTGTCTCAATGTCTTCATCTTTGTAACTTTTTGCTACATATCTATTGCCATTGGAACTAGTTACCAATGGGACAAATTCAATGCGTACAAGAAACTCTTCTCCTTCCAGAATTTCTACTTTGACAGTAGGTCCTTTAAAACCAAGGTTATATTTAAGATTTGGGCTAAATTTTTGGAAGTAATTTAAATTTTCTTGAATGATACTTTGCAAACGGGAGATGACTTTAAAAGGGACAACTTTTAAATTGTCATGTCCACAAAGTTTTGTCCTGGTACAATTAGGAGATTCGATGAAATCGTACCCTGGAGTCTGTGATGCCATGGCTGACAGATGACCAATATCTATGGCTACACTAACATCAAAGTCGTCTGCTGCAATGACTTGAACCCCTTCACTTACGCTGCCAACAAGACCAAGGTTTCCAAATTTTAAACTCTTTTGTTCTCCTTGTAAACGTCTCTCCATCTCTTGTAAGAAATGATCTACTATGTTCCTGTGCTTTGAAACTGTTTCCTGTGGAGGGGCAATTGTCTCAAGGAATGATTGTAAGTTTTTGTGCAGCATTTCCTTATCTTGTAAAAGAGGAATCTGATCCTGGATATCTCCATCTGTTACATTTAACAAAATGTAAGATGTTTAAGTTGCAATTTTTATAGTGTCCAGTTCATATTTCTAAATAGTTTAAATATCATGAACCACTTGAAAAACTATATAAATGTATTTAAAACAAGGCAGCAAAGCTGTCAAATGTACAGACAAAAAGCAGGAAATAACAAAATAGGCTACTGTCAATTCTGATGCAAAAGTACATTATGTTAAACTGCAAATTCAACATCAAATTCTAATTATGCTCAACAGGTAATACCAATGTAAGTAAAATGTGTAACAAACATAAGGCTTCAGGCCCATGGGAGTTCAAGTTCACCCTTTGAAAATGTAAAACTTCCAGAAAAAGAAGTCAATTAGACTGCTTTTCCAACTCAGGCTGCATTTTAGTCCTGTATTTCTTTTTTGAAAGTTTGGCAATCATAAGTAACATGGTTTTCCCATAATGGTCATCATGGCAGCAGCACCCAAAATTGTGTTTTCTTCTATTCTGATGCAATATTACATAATGGTTACCAGCATAATGACAATCAATTTTTAATAATAAAATATACGTATCATGGATTTTCAGAAAATGTGACAAGCATGGGTCTTCAAGCCTGTGGAACTTCAAAGTCACACCTTGAA
>NW_019775452.1:254055-317270 GCF_001039355.2 Lingula anatina | reverse complement strand
AGTGTTAAATGTCCAATTTCTTCCATTCTGAGATTCTGAACATAGTGAATGATTGAATCTGACAAACTGCAATGATATGAGTTTATTTCCATTTTTGAAACTTTATTACACAATACACGATAACAAGTTTACCATCATTTTTACAAAATCAACTAACAATGTTGTAAAGATGCAGGAAATGTCAAACAAAAACTTTTACGTATCTTATTAGTTTAATAATGAGACTGTTCACATGCCTAAGAATTGAATCTGAGGAAATGTGAAAAATATGCTGAAAAGTGAAAAAACAGCATAACTTCTACAATAATGGCCCGATCATGCTGATTTTCGAACTTGACCTGCGTTTTATGAATATTCATCAGCTCTGTAAATATAAAGCCAAAAAGTAAAACTGCCCTCCACTTATCGTGTTTACAAGGAAAGTGCACGGCGCCGGCATCGGCATCGCCATCGTCATCGGCATCGGCGACGACAGACGCAGGTGATGGCAATATGTACAGACACATCTGTGTCTGTACATAAAAATGGGAAAACATTTATTTATCATTAAATCTATCACTTAATTTATTCCCAATTTTCTGATAAAACACTTAAACAGAAATGTCACTTTTGAGTAAAACACACACACACACACACACACACACACACACACACACACACACACATTAGACCATATTAAGGGATATCACTCGATTTAAACAAACTGTAAATTTGCAATTTCCACACTTATTTTTAACTTACCACTTGTACTTGGTGTTTTGATATCTGTTATCCACCTGTTGAAATACACTGGTATATCCTTCATTTTCTCCCATAGGTCTTTCCCTTCAGTGCTTTCAATAAAGAATGCATCAATTAGCTGATTTAATTTTCATACTAAATTTGAGCAATCAATGTATCATTCCATGGGGAAATCACAGCCCTAAGCTCTTTTTGTAAGGTTATCATGACAACGAGTTGAATTAAAAATTTTCAAACACTTATGGCTAAAAGACTTACAAATAGCTAAGAATGATTGCACTAAAATGGGATTTGATTGTAATTTTTTAAACTTAACCTTTTTTATTCATTAAAAATATTGTATCCAGCCATATTTTTCGGTTTAATTTCCATCTGCTTGGCCATTGATCTCTCTCGATCTTGGGCCACCATGCATAATCTAGGTGGTACTACTGTATATGTTAAAATGCCCTAAATTGGTCAAAATAGCTCCTATCCTATTACTTTTATGTCAAATATTTATCTAAATATTAGTATGATGAAATTAACCACTTTCTTTTTTTGTTGTTTTATTACCTAACAAGTCATCATCAAAGAAATTAAACTTCACCTGCAGAGGTAATTCAGTTGTGTATCTTCATGTACTGAAGCACCTTAAAGCATAATGTTTTTGCAACCAAAGTGGTTTAAATATTTATGAAAACTAATTAATCAATTGATTAACTTCTTAATAAATAATTCGTTATAATGAAAACTGAGCGACTTTTGCAGAGGACTTTTCTCTCTGAGCACTTTTCTAGTTACTACTGATATGTAGAGAATAGCATTTACCTATTTGTTTTATTTTTCTTTTCATTTACATCTACACTAGGTATTGGTTTTTGTGCCGTTTGTTCTGCAAAACAAAGAAGAAATTCAGATTCAGACCATTGTTTATGAAGGCAACAGGTAAATAAGGTATAGTTGCAAAGCATACTGGATTTTTTAAACATTGCTATTTGATTTTAAATTAACATTAAAATGTTTATTTCTTTTTAAAAATTTAATATTATTAAACATGATCTTTACTTTTCATGCCTGGTATCTTAGCAGTTACTCTCTCTTCCTTAATATTTCCTTTTTTCTTTTCATTCCCAGCTTTGGTTTTGTTTGTTGTCGTTACAGTAGGATTTTCTCCTGCTTCTGAAATGGTATTAACAAATTATCAATCAAATGATTGAAAAACTGCTCAATTTTCAGTAATTAAAATCCAGAGGTTCTCACTTAGAATTATGATCAAACATCAATAAAGCAAAATAGAATAAATGAAAATAGATAATAATATAATAATAATGAAAGTATGAAACATCAATGTTCTTTTGCTAGTGTTGAACAGTAATTAAAAAGCAATGAGCAAGGAAACTTACTTTGAATATTATACATATTCTAAGGAATTCTGCTACATCAGAACTGAAAACAGATTAGCCTGTTTGTAATATGAGAAATTGGTTTTAAATTCAGTTAACCCTTATCATATTACAAAAACCCACCAGGATGTTTAGCTCTTCTTTTTTCCTTCTTTTTTTTGTTCTCATTTTTCTTTGTATCTTGACCCTTAATGTGGTGGGCTTTTTGATCTTTCTGTTCTTTGATTGTGTTCTGAGGTTTACTTATGGGCTGTGCACCTTAAAAATTGAATACTCATTCATTAATATGAAAAATTATTTTTTCTGCTTCTGAACGACTATAAAATTTTCACAAGTTTTCATTTAATAATCCAAAAAAGTTAAAATATGATAACTCATTTAAAGAAATAATAATAAAAATAAATTCTTATTCATCAAACCATCACTTTGTCAATAAAATACAGAAACAGGAATATCTTTTTTGAAAAAAAAAAAAAAAAAAAAACAGACCAATTTTCACATCTTTTTTTACAAACCATTTGTATCATGTATCTTGGCATCTGTTATCTGCCTTTTGACATGATTCTCTCCTGGTTTTTCTTTCATTTTCTTCTTTAGGCCTTTTTCTTCAACACTTCAATAAGAAATGCATCAGGAACTTCATTTAATCATAAATTTGAGCAATTAAAATATCATCCAATGGGGAAAATCAGTGTCTATCAGCTCTATCAGGTTATTATGACAATGGGTTGAATTCTTAGTTTCCAAGTTCTTCTTGCATGGGGCTTTATATCAACAAAAAATAAGTTCAGTAATTTAAAATAGGTTTGAACATCTTTAGAATTTAACCTTCTTCATTTATTTAAAAGACTGTAGCTTGACAAATTTTCTGGATCAATTTTTAAACTTTCTGTTTAGCAAACTGTCACCACTATAGGCCAACATACATAAATTTGAGTTAAAGTGTTTTGTTTTTGCAACCAATGCAGCTTAAATGTTTTATATAGCATTAGTAAGGTTTACTGCATTAATAACCACTTACTTCATTCTAATTAACAAAAATGCTTTTAACCATGATCACATATGACATCAATAAACAAAATAATGCCTAAACTGTTTGATAATGGTTATCAATAGAGTATATAAATATACTATATACATGTCTGACATCTATTATTACCGATTTGTAGAGAATAGCATTTACCTTTTTCCTCTATTTTTCTTTTGCTCTTCATTTTTCACATCTATGTCATGTATTGGTTTTTGTGTCTGTTCTGCAATACAGACAAGAAATTGAGACCATTGTTTGTAAAGGCATTAGGCAGATATGGTATAGTTGCAAAGCATAGGTATTTCTTCTAAACATTGCTGCTATTTTTAACATTAAATTTTGATTCATATCTACTTTGTATATGTATGTTTGTTAACATTGTCACAGTGGGTTTTCCTCTGTTTCTGGAATAGTACAAATAAAATCCAGTAATTCAAAGACTGTTAAAATTTTAATTATTCATACCCAGAGATTATTATGTATATGTTGAGACAGAAAAAATGGAATAAGATAAAAAATTAATAAATAAAATTATAATTATATCAAAGAAAATTAGTTAGCCATTGGGCAACATATCTTATTTCTTTTTTGTGTTGAACAGACCTAAGTAAAAGAGACAAGCAAGGAAACTTTTCTTGAATGTTATAATGTACTAGAAAATTTTGGTACAATGGAATGGAAAACAGGATAACATTTTGCAATATGAGAAGTTGGCTATAAACAGAATTGACTATTCTCTATATTATAAAAACCTACCTTTTTTAATGCCAGGATGATTATCTCTTCCCTTTTCTTGATTCTTTTTATTTTCTCTTTCATTTTTCTTTGCATTATGCCCCTTTATGTGGTGGACTTTTTTATTTTTCTGTTCTTTGATTGTATTCTGGGGTTTACTTATGGACTGCACATCTTGAAATTTGAATACACTTTCATTAAAGTGATAAATTGTTCTTTATTGCTTATTTATGATAACAAAAAATAACATTTTAGTCAGGTGTTTTCTCTAATAACCTATTGTCTTATGAAATGAATTTTAATTGTGCTAAGATCACTAAAACACCAGTAATTGCACTACATCACTTTCAATATCGAGCATGGAACAAGTCCTAACAATGCTGAATTTCATAGCAATCACACCGATTTAAATTGTTTTCTAAAATGCCAACTTGTATTTTTGTGATCAATGAAATTCGGTTTATGGTGACCAATATTTTAGTAACAAGATATATCCCAGAGTGTGTACATTTCTCAGATTCAAGATAACTAACCTGTATTTGCTGCCCTCTTTCGTCCTTTCTTTCCCTGAACATCTTCAACATAAACAGCAACCATCAAAACAACCAACACCACAAAAAATGCTAACTTATTAGGTAATGCCATCTTACTTCTGATTTAACCTGAAAGACACATCTTCAAAACGTGTGAATACAGTAATAACTTAGTTTTTTTGAAAGGGCAAAAATTATCAAAATTTCTAATTACATAATTTTATGATCACAAAAACATATATTTCTACAGAGCATTTGGGGTGCTTTTACTGCATAGAATAGAACAACAGAGTAGCCTGCATGTTAATTTTGTTGCTACCAGTGCCACTCAATAGGAATGACTTAAAAATACAGGATCTGTAAAATTCACAATTTTTCTCATATCAAAATGATCGCATTTACCAAATTCCCTCCAGTCACGAGCTAAAGGGGATTTTTAAAATGATGCTGTCATGCACATTCTAGAGAGATAATATTTTGAGATAACCCCAGCATTAATGGCAAAGTCCGCTTACTGGTGATATTATCAGCTAGCTGGTACATATATAGCCAGGTGCTAAAAGTGATAAGGAGACCAACATCTACGTGAGTGTTTGTACCTGTGTGTGTGTGTGTGTGTGTGTGTGTGTTGGAGTGGAGGGGGGAGGGGAAGGGGTGTCTGGATCATTTCCACATTTTTCATCTAAATCTGGGAAAATCTGGGGAAATTTAAGACCAGTCTTGAAACCTACACATAAAGATCAAGTCATGACCATAATGCAGATGTGCAAACCCCCTTCACACTGGATGGCATTCTTTCTGCACCTGTAGTACAGCCCCGTTTTCAAGTTAATCAATTATACTTTACATGCTGACAACTGGCCGATCATTCAGCATTCATTCTGCAACCAAAGCAATATGCTTATGTATCCTTTGTATGACCACAGTGATGCTAGTTTCATGGTCGCACAAAGGACGCAGAAAGGATGCTGTTCAGTATTAAGGGGGCTTCAGTTCCCTAATATTACAAAAATTATCTTGTTTTCTGGTACATGCATCAACAACTTTATTTGTATCCATGCAGCACAATTAAGGCAGCAAATATTTGACTTGACAACTTGCTTACAATTGTTTAGAAATATTTGAACATGAGATACGTTATCAGGCTATCTGGCAAAGGCAGTAGTCTTATGGCATTTATGGGCACATTAGTCAATATCACTTTCCGACACAAACTTTTGAGGCACAAAGTATTTGGAAGCAAGATACACCTAAAATGAGCCTTGCTAGCAGAAACACTCATAGTTTTTGGCACAAAAAATGACCGATCATTTGCTGACATAATGATTGAATATGGCAGGGATCTATTCATGGTCTTCAGTTCCAAGTCCTGGAAGACAGGAATTTTTGTAAGAACTTCCAGGCTGTCTGGATTTATAACATACACAAAAACGTCAACTCCATGCCCAGCACACAACAACCATGTGGTGACAACAGCAACTTCTCCACTTGGACTAAAATTCAGATCACTTGTTAACCATTGAGACTGTTTGTCAATATCCACACTGATAGCACTGCAGTTTATAACTTTGTGGTCAGATAGATTGTAAGTAGTCAGTTTGAATTTATAACCATACTCATCCACTAACACAAAAAGTAAGTTTGATCTTGATCTGGGATCAAAAGCTAGCATCTGCCTTCTTCTATCCCTTAAACAGCCATCATCTGGATCTGTAATAACAAGTGCAGGTGTCACCTCATTTAAAGCGCCTGGTTTCGGACTGGTCCTGATGTCACGTTTCCAAAGATCAGCCAATAATATTTTGGACCAATGCTTTGGGGTTCTAATGCCCTGGGGAAGCCTGAACAGTGCAGTTGATTGTTCCGGGTTGATATGACATTCTACAGCATCACCCTTGCAAATGTCTCTGTTGAAATAATGCACATTGTCCTGAAACGGTCGACAAGTGCCTGCTGCAGTGTCAACCAACAAAAATTGGATATGTTTACATTTTACAGTCATATACTGAATAGCCAAAAGATTATCTCTGCTTCCTATACATACCAATTTGTCAAGACAACGATCACTTGCACCTAAAGGTGGCAAAGGAAATAGAAAGGTATTTTTAATTTCGCCAAGGTCTGCAGCTACTGTGATTAGTGACTCTTGAGTACACCACCTAAAAGGAGCAGGTGATAAATACTCTGTGACTTTGAACTTTTCTTGTTGTACCAGTTCTACATGGAAGATCCTCCCCTGCAGGCATGACAGAGGAACCTTGCAAACCCAGGACAGATGATGCTTTCCAGTATAGACACTCATTCTGTAAAACAACATGAGTACAGTGTACTATTTATATTAGACGTACGTATCCACAGCAGCAAAAGCCAGAGAGATGGATGCTGACATGCCTTATGAGCTGACCATCGCTGGAAGAGGATAATTAAGTATAGGTAATGCATGTAATTGATGTAAACAAAGCGTCATTCACATTCAAACAAATTTGGTTTTGAAGTTAAACGTACTGAGTTCCGTTATTACTATTTAAACATTACTTCTAATAATATCATTCGTTAAATATCTAAAGAAACTTGGGATATTTGAGAAAAAAAAGCAGGAGCCTCACCGTAGCAATACAGGAGTGCCGAACCGAAACTGTGTAGAAAATGTGTAGGAAATGCCCAGGGTTGGGGAAATCCCTTACCTGGTGTATGTTGTAACATAAGCCCAAAACTTTGTTTTGGTTGAGATAAAACACGCTTAGCAAATCATCTTCTCTAGATCACATACTGCTTAAATTTTGAAATATCAAAGGAAAATGATAATACTAAAGTCAGAAGAACTCTTATCCTATTTCACCGTACACAAAAGTATAAATTTGCGTCAGCTTTGGGTCAACAATAATGCCAACCTTGACCTAATTTTCGAAGCTGCACATGTTCATCTTTTGCTGTAAGGGGGCCGTAGCGATAGTCCGAAGGTTCAATAGTCCGAAGGTTCATTGGTCCGAATGTTCACTATAGAACCTTCGGACCAATGAACCCTTGATTAAAAAATCGATAAAAATGCTACCACTTTTCGGACCAATGAACCTTCGGACCAATGAACCTTCGGACTATCGAGACGCCCCCGCTGTAAGTCTGTGAGATGATATTTTGACGAATTTAACACACCTTGGACATTTAATTGTTAAAGATCTTTTAACTGTTCCGAACGGGATTATTTGAACTTGTTAATAACGGGCTCAAAAGGGGACTGGGCCCAGCTTTCACAGTTTTCCAGTGGCACACGTACCGTGTTAATATAGTGGCCCATTGACAGAGAAATTAAATACCCCTGCCTTGGTCTGCGGAGCTAGTTGGATAGGTGCAGCTTACTGGTGCGTACATACTTGTCCAATACTTTTTTAATGTCTTGGATCCAGTTAGCTTTGAATCAGATTGTCATATTGATGAAAAAGTGATCATTCTACCTCACCTGTAAATTAAAAACGGTGGTTAATATTTGCCTTTGGAATTGGAAGAGAAGTTGCAGGGATTATTTGCTCATGCATTGGAATGATTGTTAGCCTTTGAAAGGAGGTTGAGATTAAGATGATTGTCGATGTTTGAATAGTTATTGTGGAAAAATATAATGACCATTTGCGTAAATCTTAATCATCGAATAATTTCCAGTCATAATGGCAAGTGAAAAAGAATATTATGCAGTCGGAGACCATGAAGATCAGGATTGGGAAGAAGGCCTTGGTGATGATGATGCTTGGGAGGAATGCGATGATGAGTCACCTGTACCAGTTTTATGCCTATTTTGCCAGCAGACATTTCCAGCAGCAGAAAGTGTCTTTGAACACTGCAAAACATGTCATATGTTTGATATATTTCAACTTAGAAATACCCTGAATCTTGACTGCTTCAGTTACATAAAATTGGTCAACTTTATAAGATCACATGTAAGATTGATTGATATTCTATTTATTTATTTTTTTTGTGTTCTTTTCAAAGCTTGGAAGATATATATCAAATTTATGTGTTTCAACTATGCACTAGTAAAATTTTCTCTAGGTTGAGATGCAAAAATTGAGGAGTTTGTAACGGTGAAAATATTTCAGTATTTATAAACTTAGCAGATATGAAATCATAGCCTAACTAGTATACAGTTAGAACTAATTAACCCAAAAGTCTGTGTTATAGAAATGTTTGAGCAACACTGCCATGAAAAACTGTTGCTTTCATTTATTACCCAAAACAAATAATGTTAATTAAGTATCAACTTTTTCAGAAACCACTTCCTGGTGATATAACCACAATGTATATTTCTGGTCAGGCCTCCTGGAATGATGATGCCTATATGAAGCCAGTGCTGGATGAAGACCAGTTACTTCAGTATGGTAAGCCATGAATATTTTGATTGATACATTGTGTCGCCATCAGTTTGTGTCTAATTCAGCTTTTTTAAAGGGAAGCTGTATTTGGAATGACATTGGCAATAAAATATATTTTGCTGATTCAAGACCCTAGGACATTTCTTAACTGGACTCTTCCACTTCTTGCTGCACATGTACATCTTTGCCTACACTTATTTACGGTGGCAACAGGATGTTAAGAGTGTTGTCTTGAAAAAAAATGATGGTAGAATTCTGGCACTGTTTGAATTTATAACCTCCATATAACACTTTACCATGTGGTTGTCTTGTTTGCCCTTTGTAAGAGAGATGATATGTAAAAAACTGAACTGTATTAAGTTTATTTCATTCTTCATTATATTTAACAAATTCTTAACAATTCTACAGATATAGAAGACAGTGAGTGTCCTTGGGAAGAGCCTTCACTCCCAGAGATCTCAGGGGAGAAGGACAGCAATTCAGCAAAGCTTTTAATGGAGAAATTAAGGTGGAGAGAAGCCCAGGTAGAACAACTGGAGATAGATCTGCAACAGGCTGCAAAGACAGTAGAGAAAATGAGGTAAACTTTATCTTCATCTTTATCCTGAGTATTTATTGCAAGCAAATTTAACCAACTAGCATCTGCTTGGAACCAGTCCATAAGTGTTGTTTATGAAACAAATGTTAAGATAGAAAGTAATTATAGGATAGTTATAGGAGTACACTCTGATCTGGTACCTGTAACTGTGAATGAGTTTTACTTTATTCAATGAGTAAATATATCTTTTTTCTTATTAAAAGTTGAAGTTCATGGCTTATTTTAAGAAGATGCCCTTCCCCTCCTTCAAAAAAACTGAATATAAATAATTTTTTGTGATTATGGTAGCAACCAAAAGAAATAATGAGAGAAAAGTTTTCAGTCTTACATATCAAAATATTAAATAAAAGTTTTCATCTTACTATCCAGAAACTCTGCAAAAGAATTTCTTATATCAGCACCAGAAGTCCCAGTATCTCAGAATGCTATAGAAAGCTTACAGGAAGATGAAGATGAGGCTTATTTTTCTTCATATGGACACTTTAGTATTCACGAGGAAATGCTTAAGGTAAATACCTGGTATGACTATCCATATGTTCATATATATTTTTCACCATTCAAAATTTAAGAGAAAAGCAAGAACTTCTCCTTATAAAGTATTGAAAATTTACTTGGATTACATAGAAGTACACTTTTGCTTTTTCACAGTGATAAGTGCCAAAAATGAGACATTTTTCTTAAATGATTCAGGTCATTTGCCAGTAATTGTAAGGGGGGGGGGGTCTTTTTCTGAAAAAGTGGACCTTTTACCTTGAAACCTTCCTTTATCTTGATAAATTTTTACCTAGAGCAGACATTTTCCTGGCAAAAGGGCGGTTATTCCAAAGCTTCCCAACCCCCTTGTTACAGACCTCTGGTTTAAACATGCCTGTAAACTGTCTTGTTCCAAAAGTATAATTGGAGTTACTTTAACATTTTAGGATAAAGTAAGAACAGAGAGTTATAGAGACTGTATGTACAAGAATACAGACCTCTTCAAAGGCAAAGTGGTACTTGATATAGGATGTGGCACAGGGATTCTCAGTATGTTTGCAGCCAAGGCTGGGGCAAGGCGTGTAATAGGAATCGACCAGTCAGATATCATTTGTCAAGCCATTGATATAGTCAGGTGAAAAAAATACTCACTCATATTTGGATTAACAAGTAATATTGGAAAGGGAACCAAATGAATCATGGATGGATCATGTCTCTTTTGATCTTAATGGAATTTACTTAAATTTTTGTTATTTAGGGACATGACATTAAAATTGTCACAAATCTTTTTAGTACTTGTCCCTACTTATATCACTTCCTATCAGTGATAATTAAAAAAAAAATAAGGTTTGATATTTTAAGTATTAAGTTCATGTTATTATTTTCAGAGAAAATGGTATGGAAGATGTAATAACATTGATAAAGGGAAAAGTGGAAGATGTCGACATTCCTGAGAAAGAGGTGATATTTGATTTGGTCATCTTGCAAGATCCCATTTAAAAACACTTTCCTACTGAAAATTACTTATTTACAGATTAAATTGGCATACTGTTTGAAATATGATTTTAATTCATGAATTAAATTTTGGTCTGTTATTCTGTTTAATAAAAGGCATGCCATTTTTTAATTCTTCATTATATGCCTAACTAGTTTAGACAGGATTAGTTTTAACTAAGTACTTATTTTTTTAGGTTGACATTATAATCTCAGAATGGATGGGGTATTTTTTATTATTTGAGTCTATGCTAGATACAGTGTTGTATGCCAGGGACAAGTGGCTATCTCCTGGTGGTTCAGGTGAGTTTGTGAAACTGCACATATTGTGATGCTTAAACAAAGTCACCAACCCCGACCCTTTTTTTGTCTGAAACTAAATTGATGATCATCCCCTCCACCACAGTTCCAAAGGGGGAGAAAAGATGCCCTCTTAGGCCGACAGAAACATCGTTTGCCTCACTCTGGATTGAGTCACAGATGTCATCGAATGGCTGCCATTTAAGACCAGAAAGCTCAAATGTATATTTTATCTTAAGTACTGTTTTTATCCATTATTATTGATAACTACTTGCTATATGTAAATAAGGTTTTAAATGTATAATACTAATTTTATTGCAGTTCTGCCAAGTCATTGTAATATCTCCCTAGCTGGTCTTAGAGATGAGAGTCTATACAGGAAGCATGTGGCTTACTGGGATGATGTCTATGGTTTCAAAATGAGCTGCATGAAAGTCGCTGTGATGAGAGAAGCAAGTGTAGAGGTTGTCAACAAAGATAGTGTTCTGACTACTGCATGTGTTGTTAAGGTAAAGATAGTGACCACACAATGAACTTGAACTGCATGTCTCTTTATGATAATGCTTTTGTTGTGAGAGACAAATTTATTATGCTTTTTAGTACTCTTTGGATTAGAAAGGGAGGATTTGGCTTATTACAGATTTGTAAACAGTGTTAGCAGCTGTATCGAAGTTGTATTGAAATGTTAATTTGTCTGCAAGAAGTTGTGTTTAATAGTAAAAATCCTCTTCATCAAGCAAGCCATATGTTAACAACTAAAGTTCTAATTAGGCCCAGGTTTCAGTTTTACTTATGATTGTTTGACAGTAATAACCATCAATTGCACTTTTCAGGACATCGATATAGAAAAGTGTACTGTCAAGGAATTGGACTTTTCTTCACCTTTCTCTTTGGAAGCAACTTCAGACGGAGAATTGACTGCTATAGTGGGATATTTTGATATTTTTTTCAACTCTGGTTGTCAAAATAAGGTATTGGTGCTGATGTTTTTTATGTATGTTCAGGTTGTCTTTGAAAGAGTAACAGCTCTTCTTTTGTCTGAGCTTCTTTGTAAAATATGAAAACATGTTTGTTCATTTGAAAGATTAGAATAATTATTTTAATGCATTTTTCATCATTTTTAAGCTATAATTTGCCCATGCAAAAAAACTGTGAAAATTTAAGATGGCCTCCAGTGCATTTTAAGGACTTGTATGATGCATCAATTATTTAGAAAAGCACCATTTTTTTGGGAGGGAATTTAGAGAGTGGAAGTGACTGCTTATTTATGTAATTAAGTAATCCTTTATATAAATTAATTTTTATTTATATATGTACATTTTTTCTCAAATTTTAGGTCATGTTTTCCACAAGTCCCAGTGACACTGCCACACACTGGAAGCAAACTGTTTTTCTCCTACAGACACCTGTAAATGTTGAAAAGAATCAGAGATTAGAAGGCAGTGTATCCTGCAAGAAAAACAGACGGGACCCTCGATCTCTTATTGTGACTATTAACTTGGAAGGGAAAACGACAACATATCTGATGCAGTGACATATATGGGATATGGGGTTAATATGGTGCTTATCCTGAGGCGTTTGTCCAACAGTGGAACACTATAGGCTCTAAATGATGATGATGATGATGATCCCTATTCCCCTTTACTTTAAGACTAGTTGTACTAAAGTCATAATGCATTTTCAAAAAATGACTACCTTTTCTAAAAAAGCTGCATTTTTATCAAAGTTAAAATGCAAGGAAGACTTTATTGCTCACTCTGCTTACTTAATTAACAAAACCAACCAGTAGTCAAGAAGATTGTGACCTTGAAAATACGCTTATTGGCTATTTTTGAGTTCGTTACTTCATTGCAGTTGATTTGTTAAAGACCTTGATTAAAATTTATAAATTCTATTCATTTCATGCCAAAGTACCCTACTCTGCCTCTTAAATGTAAAATATGTGAAACTATTTATATACGTGTTAGAAATGTATGTTGCAGTAAACTAAAAATGCAGGATACTTAATTTTCCAATAAAATATTCTATACACATATGCTTCAGTCATTTTTATAAGACCAGAATTTTTAAAAAATTATCTGAAAAAGTGAATAAGTAGCAGAAAAACGATTGCCACGATCTTTTGCAGGGTCTTTCACATGTGATGCCACTACATATAGTCTTTTATAACATGTAACATGGGAGATAACAGGTTGGTTGTACTACGACTCTCTTTTTTTTTTTTTATAGCGATGTGTCGATTAGTAGCTGTTCTTTCGTTAAGTAATTATTAATATATTTTTATCTTTAAACTTTTCTGAACCTTTGAAATTAAAATTTTTATCTCATCCTTATATCTCTTCTACCTTCTTTACCTAGGCTAGGCTGGTCTCTGACCTTAGTAACCAAAGTCCTTCGTTTTTTTGTCGGTATCCACCCTATATAGAAGTTTTAAAGCTTCACAACTAGCGTGAAGAGAGGTACGTATGAGCATCGTGTGTGAAATCGATTAAACGTATGAAATCACCCGTATGAGTAAAGGATGTGTACCGTATATCAGCGTTTAAGCAGAGTATATTAGCGTTTGATTAGCGCATACCTATATGTGCGTTTTTAGGCGTATATGAGCGTTTGAGTACCGTATTTACGCGTATGATAAACGCGTATGAGTAATATTTGGGTAGCGTACTTTTGTTTTATTGATAATTATGAAGTGCAAGCTGGATCAAATCCAACTGGTCTTAGAAGGTATCTACATCCATCCTCTCCATCTCGGGGGTTGTGATGAAAATGTGCAAATTGACGAGAGGATGCATTTATCATGCTTTAGGTAAACACAAAATGCATTTGGCATACGCAAATAAACAGAAAGGATATGTAAATATACGGCAGACATACGTTTACATATGTTAATTATTCGTTAGAGACAAGTTCGCTACGGTGCTAGTTCGTCAAAATTACGCTGCATATGCATACTGTACGCGATAGAAGCGTAGCTGTTGCGTATGTTTAGCGTCTGCCTAGCTTATTCGTCGTAT
The DNA here is from genome assembly GCF_001039355.2 of Lingula anatina. The sequence goes on along the minus strand of NW_019775452.1, from coordinate 303,103 downwards.
GCCTAGTGTATCCCTAACGTATGGGTAACGTGCGACTCAAACGCTCGTATACGCTTCAAAGTTTTGAACATGCTCAAAAATCTTTTCCTCCTTCTGCGTATGTAAGAGTACACCAACTTCTGCATGCGTATTCAAAACGTATACAGCGTAATAACAACGAACCCAGTGTGTTTATCTGCATATTTCATAGTGCAATACGCTACAGTGTGGCAGTGCCCCTGTGGCGAGGTTTAGGTTATGATATTGACCTTCAATGAACATGGTATTGATATTCATTATTGTTTTAACAATATTTAAATATAGTTCATGTTTGGGTTTAATTATAATAACAGTGGGCTGCCAACTGGACCAGATCCAGTCGGTGTTGTGAAAGAGCTACCACCATCTTCTCCAGCTGGCAAAGCTATGATGATAATTGGAAAATGTCTCTAAATTTATACCACAGATAACAAATAGTTTGGATCCGTTTTCCAAACGCTAACTGCGCTAATTGATCGTTACAGATACGTTCAATAACTAACTCATTCTCGACCACTACGTTACTTAAAAGCGCTACGCAAATAAGCTGTATCGGTCATCGTATATTGAATGAGAAATGTAGGCCTACCTTATCGTAATTTTTCTAATTATGCCTAGCGTATCCTTAACGTATGGGTAGCGTATAGATAACGCACGACTCAAACGCTCGTATACGCTGAAGATTTTTGAACATTCTCAAAAATATTCTTCATCTGCAATCTGCATATGCAAATGTACACCAACGTGTACCTGTATACAGATGTAAGTTAAACGAAGCCCTTGTGTTTGACTGCATATTTTGTTGAACATGACGTGTGAGGAAATTTACAAATAGCCTACCCAGGCAAGGGCATGGTTAGACTGATATACTGATATATTTTCTTCCTTCTGCTTATGCAGGATGGGCACCCGTAACATAGGTAGAGTCGATTCGAGAACAAATAATTTCGCCTTAAAATTTATTGTAAGGATTTTTGACAAGACAAAAACACAATTCGAGATGTGTTTGAAGTAAAAAAAAAATGCATAAATGAAAATAATATAGGGCGCGTACTAAATAATGTATAAAATAAAAAAAGATAAAATAATAAATGAATAGGTCAAAATAGGCATAGATGAATAAATAACTTAAGTAAAAAAAAACTGATGATTTTCGAAAGGAAACTGTTTTAACGAAACAAAAACCACTCGTGCATAAAATTAAAAGGCAATGTGAGTTGATTTCAAGTAATTTTCCTGAACAAGGATGGGCATAGGTGTGCAATTATGCAAGTGTGAATGTCATAAAGAAAATCGGAAATGGGAGTTTTTGTATGTGCATACTATATATATATGAGTAGATAGCCGTGGAAAAGTTGCAGTAAGTTACCTCCCCCTTCTTTTAATGCAGCAAATGAAATGCTTCATTTGATTGGTAGATTGAAAATACGACTTTTCTCAGTGCGGGATGCGCAATGTGCAGACGAACAAAGTGGATGCAGTATGTCTGTATCTGATTGTATTTTGACGCCTGCAAAAAGGCCACCTCATCCTAAGTTGGTAAAATACTGGAGTCAAGATGGAGAGCTCATCTTTCAGAGTATGTTGAAAGAACAGGAACATAATTATGGATCGAAAACAAACCGAGAATGCCAGCGAGAACGTTTTACACATGGTAAACAAAAAAGGATACTTTCTCCCATGCTCTAAGCCTTAAGATTTCAACGTTTTTTTAAAATTATGTTATGTTTTGAATATTAGCAATGTTTCTGCTATTCTAATAATATTCTTTCGTAATTTCTTTCAATTATATTTATTTTTTCACAAGAAACTATATATATATATATATCAAGCGTTTTGACCAGCGTAATTCACCCCTGAAGTGACCTTGGCTCTCAGAAATTTTAAATGGGCAAAGTTACTGCATAAGTACCCCAAAAATGCTAAGTTTGTATGTTTGCCCACGCTCGGCTGTCACCTTGATTGGATAGTAAACGATTGTCGTAAAATCGCTAAATGATATTAAAATCGGGTGCATAAACTAGAAAACCACCTAGGACAACCTAAGACTGCCACATTAATCCAATATGTTTGCATTGTATTGGATTAATGTGGCAGTCTTAGGTTGTCCTAGGTGGTTTTCTAGTTTATGCACCCGATTTTAATATCATTTAGCCGATTTTACGACAATCGTTTACTATCCAATCAAGGTGACAGCCGAGCGTGTGTTTGCCTTATACTTAATATTAGTTTCTTCTTACAACTTACAAGCAGTACACAGACTAGTGTAATAGAAATACATGTACTGTACTGTAGTAATAGAAGCATTAGTAACTAATTTTTAAAAAAATTAATTGTTATTAGGCTAGATTAAAAGGCATGTATAAATGAACATTATGCATTATTATAAGAACTAAAGTAAATGCAAGTATCATACATTCTATTGAAAATTTTTTCTTCATTCTTGATATCTTTTTTTTTTTTTTTTTAATACAGTGATATCCCTCTACCTCTCAGGTTGAAGAGGGGCTCGTTTTTTATTTTTGATGACATGAGTATATAGTTCCAGATCAATACTACAGTTCAATATACTCTGAAACATTTGGGACACCAATACCAAGTTTGAATACTGATACACACTCCAGCTATGACTCTAATTTGAATCTAAGTGATATCTCACACAGAGACAAGGGCAGTGCAGACAGGCAAGAACAGGAAAGGAAACAAGGGCACCTTGCAGGAGAACCTGTCCAAAATCACCTGCCTTCCTTTGAAAATGTCAGATACATCATGTCTGGAAGTAGAGCCACTCAAGCAAATTATGTGCAATCACAAGAAAATACCAGTTATCAAAATGATTGGCAACCGGGACAAGAACATAGCACTGGTACAAAAAGACAAGAGGTTTGGTTGAGACAAACTGATGATAATTTTGGCTCAGTCATAAATGATTATTTCAAAGCCAAGGAGTTTGATTCTTCCCAGAACACCAGCAGTGGAAAGGGTAACATTAATTATCAAAGCCAAGCTGGCTCATCAACATCTGCACAATATGTTGAAACTAATCTGGATCCATTTCTCAAAGAAACTGTCATGTCTCCACCTCTAGATTTAAGTGGGGAGTCTTCCTCTGCTATTAGCGAAACACAACTGACATCACAGGATTTGTTCACAACTCAAGGTACTGATAGTGCAAATGAATTTTCACAATTCAACACTGACAGATCACTCACTTATTACCTGCCTCTTTATCATTCAAATACTCCTGACTTACCTGATTCATCAACAGCAGAAGCTTTCATTCACCAAGAATGTCTACGAAATAGATCTGACAGATATCCTGAAACACCAAAATCTTGTCCTAACATAGCTAGAAAACAATTACAAGACCATTATCCTAGCACCATGTGTTTAACCAATATTTCAGAGACACACACCAGTCCTTATCTTAAGCCAAATGGCCTAGTTGATGATGCAGAGGTCAATCAGTTAACACATTTTAAGAATGATGAAAATCAATTACCTGCCTTCACAATCCCAGTAAAGCTACAACAGCAGCAAAAGGTGGACATTGCCAACAAGACCCACACTTCATCCATTGCCAAAAGGCTGTTGCAAAAAAAGATTACTGATATGTATAAAAAGGATGTGCATTGCCATCAAGATATCATGAAAAAGACCCCAATTTCATCAATTACAAAGCGACTGCTGCAGCAAAAAGACATGCCAAAGTAAGTCAAGGTGTTAAAATGTGTCAGTAGGTTGTTAAAATGACTAGTACGAAGTTGAAGTTGGCATAAATTTAATAGGTCTAATATCATTTGTCTCCAGCATTGCTCTGCCATATCTTATCTTCTTTGATATTCTCTAACAGTTAGTTCTTTTAATAAATTAGTTCCTCATCCAAGAAAGTTCATACCAGTCCTTTAGAAAAAACGTGTGATGATATGAAAAGTAAGTGTTGGGAGATTTTTATGTTGCATGTGAATTCCTCCGCAATTGCAGAGATTTTATTGTTGAATTGGATAAATGTAGTGAATAAAATGCATTTTGTAAAGAATAGTTCCACCTCACACATTATTTGTTTATTTGTCATGTAATGAGACTTTTTTTTTTTTTGTGAAATATGTCTGAGATGTCAATTTAATATAAAAAGTAATATCTGCATTTACTGCACAGGGGATGTATTGAAGGTAAAAGATGTTAATATTCCAACCAGCCAAACTGGAAAATCCTTTAAGGTACCCTACAAGAAAAATAAAAATGATACTGCCTGCAATAATCAAAGCAAGGTGAGTTACTAAAGTAAACGCTTAATGAAATGTATGAAATGATCAAAACTAGTAACATGGTTTGTATTGTCTTTTAAAATAGATGTAATATACATTATACATTTATCCTTTTGCATAGAATTGTGGACTGTACTTAATATTCATAATACTTATTTTCTGTATCTTAGATATTATATTGCAAAATTATTTATTTTGGTGGTTTCTCTTTATAGCATTTAGCAATCTTATGTTTCAGATTTGTGAAGACACCCCCATGAAGGTGAATAAAAAGATCCAGCAATTAGCTAATCTTTCTTCTGATGAGAGGCACCAATTGCTAGGAAAGCTACTTCTTGCAGATGAAATTGCAATGACATTATTATATGCAGATGGATCATCTCAGTTGAGAGAACCAACAGCAAGAAAGGTGCCCTTCTCTCTAGATAAAAAGTGATACATTTAGTGAAATTGAATATTTTTGTTTGTGAAACAGTCAAAGAGCATCTCATACCAGTATGTTGTAAACATGACACATTTGTGAGTCTGTAACATCTCCCATAATCTTTTCCTATGAGGAATGTGGTACATGATTTTTGGTTGCCCCCCCCACCCACCCCCACCCCACCCCCAGAGTTTAAAAAATCTTCCATATTCCATTAAATGCTCTGGTACACCTACTGAAGCTGCTAAACAACAATTAATTACCCCCTAGCAGCCTCAGTAGGCGTGACAGACATCTAAGCCACTTAAATTGATAGCAGTTTAGCGAGAATCCCCTCAGGGATAGATTGATCCACAGTTAGTACAATAAGAAATTAAAAACAGAAAAGCATAATCTTAACAGATACGATTGTTTGATAGGCTTTACGCCAGTAAATAACTGTGTTGACGCTCATTAGATTTGCACTTTCAAATTAATATTACTTTTTTAATAAATAAATATTGCTCAAATTAATGAAATTTCAAAATACATGAGGTACAGGCACATTTATTTTTTTACAGAAAAGAGGCATTGTCCCAGAGGACCAGGAGGTAATGCTTTGAAATATTTGAAAAGTTTAAAAATATACTGATGTATGTAAAACCATAATCTTGAAAATTGTTTTAGTTAGCAATTGACATTATAACCAGTATGCTAAAATTACTGTAGATGCATTTTATTTACATGCCATATGATAAGATAAAATTAAGATCTATTGTGCATGTATTAATTAATTCATTTATTTCATCTTAGGCTGTCTCAATGGTGTTGGCATATCAAAGTAAAGAAAACATCCAGCCTAGCATTGCTGGTGTAAAGAGGGCCAATTCTTTGTTGTATGTGGCTTTTCCTCTCTGCAGTGAAGATGAGGAGTGTTTCAAATGGTCCAGGTATAGAAGAATATTTAAAACCCTTAATGAAATGAGTCTTCTTTATTTTTTCTTCCATAATTGGCTATCTGAAACAAATTTTATTTATTTGTTAGTTAGTTAGTTAGTTAGTTAGTTTGTTTGTTTGTTTGTTTGTTTATTAATTTATTTATTATGTCAATTTGATTGTATTTTATTTTTAATTTGATATACATAATGTTGTAGGTCTGCCACATGTACTTTGATGGCAGCTAAATGTAGGAAGATCTGTTTCGATTCTCAAGAACTGATGAGCACTCTGATCAGTAAACTGGATCTGGATCCTAAAACAGGTTTGGGTCTCAATTTGATCCAAAAGTTAAATCGTCTCTCTATTTGATAAAGTGAGAAATATATATTATTTAAATCAAAATTGAATGACAATTGCACAGTTGATACATAAAAAGTGTGTTAATGGCCAATATGCTGTTTTTGTTTTTATCCTTTATCAACCTTTCAGTAATCTCTCAGTGGCTGGTGTTTGATCCTAGAATATGCTGCTGGATTTTAGATCCAGATCAACCACCTTGTACTTTTACTCAGATGCTAAAGAGCCTACAAGACACTGGCTTGGTAATGCATGCAGGTTGATTGTTGTGAATGTATTGTTAGTAGTATTTGCATTGCAATGAAGTATTGTTTCATTAATTTTCATTCAGATTATCTGTTTTATCCATTTGCTTGAAACATATTGCTTTTCTTGATTCTTTTGTATTTTATGGGAAATTAATTATTTTGACTATTAGAAAAATTCTGCAGCCCATTGAATCTTACTTTCAGTATATTACATATAGGGTGTTTCTGCATCTGTATGTAATGTTATATACTTATTACAGAGGTTCATCCAATGAATTGTGCATAATACATCTGTCATGTTATATATATACACTGCTACAGTTTAAAAGGTATCTGCATTCTGTTTTAGAGCATTCCTGAAGGTGATTCCACTGAACCAGTATGTGAGGATTTGTGTTCCCTTGGTCCTGTGATGCAGGTTCTTTACCAGAAACTGTCTTCAAGGCATCTATGGGACCTGTATACTAAGTTAGAGATGCCACTGACCACCATGTTAGCTGTGATGGAACTTCGGAGGATCCAAGTAGATACTAGCTGTTTTCTAAAGTCTGGGGACCTGCTCAAGGTTGGTTGGTTTTAAGGCTGGAATAAATCAAAACTAAGGTTGAATTATGCTGCGCTTGAGACAAATTACATTTTTTTATTAATTACAAGTTCAGAAGTTGTCAAGTTTGGATATTTTATCACGTTGGGAATTTGGACAAAATCACTTGTTTACTAGTTTTTTTTCTATATGAAGTTCATTTGGTGGCCTCTTTTGCATATGCAGCAGCTGACATGAAGCTAATAACATCAGTTTTGTTTTTGAAAATTCTCTTCATATCTTACAAATGTAAAATGTTAAAAGTTTGTCTTCTTTTTTTAAGAAAAAGCTAACCAAATTAGAACTGGCAGCTAATGTTGCAGCAGGGCATTCTTTTTCCATCAACAGCCACAGTCAGCTCAGACAGGTAATACCAACATAATCAAACAAAAATGCACTGTTTTGAATATGAAGATAATCATATAAAATCATAGTTTATTATTATTATTATTATTATTATTATTATATGGTTACTTTTGATATCCTCTATGGGCAGTATCCTAATGGTTTAATTTCTTTTTATCCTTTCAGGTGTTATTTGAAGAATTAAAACTTGATGCCAAGCTTCCAAAGAAAGCAAAGATAGCTAAAACATCAGTAGGGCAACAGAAGTCGACATCAGAAGCTGTACTTTCACAACTTAAAGACTTGCATCCTTTACCCAAGATAGTGTTAGAATACAGACAGGTGTGTGTATTATTTGGATTAATGTTAAAATTGCCACTACCTGTTTTACAATTATGATCAGACCTTCATTATGGTGACTGCTTTATAAGATACATTGATTTCTAGGTTGTATGCTAGCAACTCCTTCCTCTCCTTATGCTGGTATTAGTGTTCATCTGACCAATCTCCTGTGGATATGGTCAGGTAATTTATGTGCCTGACACTTGTGGGCATTTATCGTAATGTTTCCTTTAGCTGAATCTGTCTCTGAAGCAGTAAGGTTTTTTTTTCTTATGCATTTATCCAGTAACAAAGCAGTAGTGAATAATATATAACACTGTAGTAGTTCATGACTTTAAAAGCGTAGTAAAATTTATGGAATAAAAGGTAATGCATAATCTGTGAAAATTTTAAAATTCAGATCTTTATTTTTTAGAAAAAAATCATTTTAAAATTGTGATAGGCAATGCTCATATGATAAAACTCAAAACAGTTTCATAATTTTTTAGCTCCAAAAGTTAAAATCTACCTATATTGATGGCATGCTGGCATTTGTTGAAAATGGCTATCTCAGCACTCACTGGGACCAGACAGCTGCAGCCACTGGACGCCTTACCTCTACCAGTCCTAACATACAAGCTATCCCAAAACTTCCTGTGGTGCTGACTGGAGTTAATATTACTGGTAATTTACATACAAATCACAGATATTTATTGGTGCTATCAAGAATTTTGGTTTGCAGCAAGAATCATCCTTCTGAACTATATGGTGTTATGTTGGTGGTTATTTATTTGAAATTGGTTCTGTAATGTTATGTAAGTGTTACTGGCATATTTATAGAATATTCTCTCTTCTGTTGTTTAGAAAAAGAGGATGAGAAGGAACAGCAGGTGTTTGCAAGAGACCCATTTGTCAGTCGTGATGGATGGTCATTTCTAGCAGCAGGTAAATATTTTTGTTTTGTCCACTGTATGAAACAAGGCAAATACAATAAAATATTAATTGATTTGGCAGTTTATTCATTAAGAGGTATGCACATCTTTTCAGAATACACAATAGACAGAAATTTTTACAAACATAAGACCATAATGATTTCAGTTTTTATCTCAATACAGATACTATTACATTGTTAGGGGATGCTTTGAATACATTTTAATATTTAATTAACATGTTTTTCTTTTACTCTTAGATTTCTCTCAAATTGAGTTGAGATTGTTGGCTCATCTATCAGATGACACTGTACTACTGGGGTGTTTCAACAGGGATGGAGAAAGTGACATATTTGTGGAACTTACAGCATTATGGTAAATGATGTGATGTGAAATATATAATGTTATGCTTACATAAACAGGATATTTAGTTAGAAATGCTATCATAAATAAATGTTACCATATTTTGCTGTAGTTTAATATTTATCTTTGATATTGGCAGGTTGTGTAAGGCAGCAGATGATGTCAGTATGATGGAACGAGAACAGACCAAAAGAGTGGTATACTCAGTCATGTATGGAGTGGGTAAGTGTTTGACATATTTAGGCATGAATTTTGCAAATCCATGTACAATAAAAAGCGAAGTCCAGGATCTACATTGATAGAAACAAGAAATACATCCCAAATTAATTTCAATTTAAAGAAGTCTGTTATAAATGGTTATAACAGTTATTATAACTTTTCCTGTCCCAATTTCATACTCTACTTCTCTCTCTCCCACCCCACCCCCCACCCCCCTTTTTGTCAACGGAATGCTTTCTCTGATAGTGTGTGATTGATCCTCCAGGCAAAAATTCCTTGGCAGATTACCTTAAGATGAGCCCAAATGAAGCCAAGGCCATCATGACCAGTTTTCTAGGTTTGTAATGGCAGAGGATAAGAACTTTGAACTGGCATTTATGAATTAAGAATCATGTGAATATTTCAGTTAATTGCTTCTTTTAATAACTTATATCGTGTTAATGAAGCACTTAAATTTTTTTTTAACAGATATGTATAATGGTCAAACTTGTATGAAGCCATAACTTGTATTGTTCAAGAACATAAAGTTAGAGCTTAATGTATGGTGAAACCACATTATCAATCCAAATATTTATTGTGGAAGTCAACTATTTTCATTTTTGTTTTTGTCGTTACAGTAAAATTTCCAGGAGTCAACATGTTTACAAGAAAATGCATTGAGCAGTGTAGGACTAATGGTAGGTCAATTATAACCCCTTTTTACCAAGAAATAAAAGCACCTTTATGTCTTATCTTTTTCCATATTTCTAAGAAATGCTTTTAATGTGGAATACTTACAATAATTGAATTAAACCATAACATTTACTTTAAGAGGCAAGTGTTTTAAGAATTACAACACTTTCTGTAAAATAAATGTAGGTCTTTTTCACAGCAATTTTAACAAATCTGCCATACTCAATTTTGCCCTCTGCTAACCAGAGCCACAACTTGGATGTCAGCTATGTTTACTTCACAGGTTATGTATGTACCATATTCAAGCGAAGAAGATGGTTCCCAAACATCAAGCACCCTTCGCCAATGTTAAGAGCTCAGGCTGAAAGACAGGCTGTCAATTTCTGTGTACAAGGTAGCGTCTTCAAAATGGCACATTCAGAAGCAAATGAAATCCTGCTTTTACCTATTGCCTGATCAAGGACAAATAAATATTTCTATTTTTTTATCGCATTACGGAGTTCATTAAAATTACCCTTTACAACTGTTAAGCCTCTGTATTATTTTGTAGAATCAGATAAAATAGAATCAAATAGAAATTCATAATTCATTCAGTAACTTTTTATTTACCCCTTTTTCTTCTTTACCAGGCTCTGCAGCAGATTTGTGTAAGGCAGCCATGTTACAAGTAGAACATACCTTATCTGCTAGGGCACACCTTAGTGCTCAGTAAGTCTCTCTAATACAAAGAATTTTGGTAATATCTATGATTTACTAATTGATTGAGTTACTGTAAAATTAATCTGTGCCTGTCCAATTTGATAGATATATTTAATCTTATATAATTAAATTCTGATTTCAAAAATGCTTGTTGTAATTTTAATTAAAATGATGTTTTCAGATTGCTTGTCCAGATTCATGATGAGCTACTGCTGGAGGTACCAGATTCAGAGATAGAAGAAACCAAAGGTTTGTGCCTCTTATAATTTCAAAAGAATAAACCACACAGTCCACAAATTTATGTGGACTATATAATTATTCATGGGGTGATAAATGTTTCAGCATTGAAAAGAAAGACCTTTTTATATCCTTTTCTATTTGTATAATATACAGGTGTTATAAGAGGTATAATGGAATCTTCTGAAGGGTTGTGTGGTGATATGACTCATCTCAAGCTTCCACTGAAAGTCTCCTTGTCTTGTGGAAAGACGTGGGGCCACATGACACCTTGCTGAAGAGTTGACCAAGGTTACAAATTCCACATTTTTGTCACTGGACCAGCATGTGATGTGTTAACAACTGCATTATTAATAACCAAGACTTTTTTAAACTGCACCTTTTTTTATTACCAGTTCTTATTACAATGTGAATTTGTTCAATCATCACTACCCTGTGTGCTATTTTGGAAGAAAATGACACAATTCCTCACTACATATGGCTACATATTGCTCGCCAATAAGTAACTGTGAACATTACTGTGAAACAACTTGCTCTATGTTTTCTGTTATTTCACTTAAAAATGGAAAGTCATGCTTTATATCATCTAACAAAAAAGCTTATTTTAAGGTTTTTGCTCTTGATATTACTGTTTATGTAGTATTGAACATTTATCACCATTTTGTCAAGCTGTCAGGAGTATTTTCATTTTGTAAGACTATATGATAAATTTACATTATATCAGACTGTATGGTTGTGTCTTTAATTTATAACTAGCAGCACAATAAAGGATCACTTAAACTTAGCACTTCAAGTGACTGGACCTTCAAGGTCCAGTCATTTGAAGTCAAATTCGTGAGAATTCATAAAAATTCATAAGAAATTAATTGTTCAGTGATCAGAATTTTTGAGGGACAGATCATGCAATATATTTCAGGTTTAAATCCTATGAATATGCAGTTAGATCCAATCAGCCATCACTAAAAGGAACATTATTTTAAAATATTGTTCTTCCTTCATTCCTATTTTTTTTTATTTTTTTGTGTTTTTGTTACAACACAATGCCAAAACAGGACTACAGAAGGGCACTAAGAGTATAAAATTTGTCAGGTAAATAAAGTAAAAAAAAAATCTTATTGATGAATCAAACCCCCTGCATCTCTGCTAACAGGTTGAAAAATGCCCCGTGAGTATTATTCTGACAACCTACCCTGAAGTACACCTTCTAAGCATTGTGTACTTATCTATATTAGTAAAAAATTTGGCCATTGTGTTAGAAGACCTCTTCATGAGAATATGATTATTGTTTTTATGGCTTCATATATATATATATATATATATATATATATATATATATATATATATATATATCACATAGACCATGAAGAACTAACATTTTAAAAACTTGGCTCTACATCTGTAAATGATTTGGCCTACATTGCTTTTGAATGTAAAAAACAAGTGTGCCGTTTTGTTCTTGAGTTCACCTATTTACACAAGACGAACTAATGGGAAGTCTGAAAAATAAACCATAATGATAACATTACCTCCTTTGCTTGACAATTCATCACAGCAGCATGGGAAGAACTAGACTTGTGTACAACATTTTAAATATAAATTGGCTGTCAGCTGATAAGTTGCCAACATAAGATGATATTGAAACTTACATTATAAATATTAAAATAGCAACATGAGGATGAATGTTACATTTATAATAGTCATAGCATTTAAATTTTTAAAAGTCTAACAATTTGACATATCATTACACAGAAAACTCATCACAGTTATATAAGGATGATTTTTTCATGTTTTATTCAATACGAATTATTAGCAAAAGCAGTATGTACATCAGCATATGATTTTTCACTTTCAGTAATTACTTATCAATATTTGTCTATGGCAATGCTTTACATCACACAGGTTTGTCAGTTGGGCTGAATATCTTATCTTTGAATATCTTGCCTAAGTGTACAGTAATTTGTTATGATTTAGGTTGAACTTTTATTGAACTTCCCCAATAGCATTCCTGTGTCAATTGCTATATTTTATACAACTGTTTCTGCTCCACATCCCATTTGCAATTTCTTCATTTTTCTCAGAATATGTGCCACATCTGCACATCCACCAGTTCCCTGCACAATTTTTGGTTCCTCATCGGAGGAGGAGTGTGCAGAATTATCATCACAATAATTCACAGGTGTATCTGGGCGTGACAACAAAGGTTCCCTAGCACGAACATCAAGTTGATCTTCCTTGAAAGAAACTCGTAACTTTCTGGCCCTGTTTGAAGCATCTTTTGACTGTCTTTTGGGTGATCGAGGGGGACTAGCAGTATTCTTCAGATTGTTTTCATATGTGGAGTTTTTTCGGGGGGACATGTTTCGGAGGTGTTTAGGAGAGGGGGCATTTTGCAGTGGTGACCCATTTGAAATGGTCAAATCTGCGACATCAGGTTTGTGCTTGTGACTAGGAGAGCCAGTTTTGGGGGAAGACCTACCTCCTTTACTTTCAGCTGAAGTGACCACTTTGGGTTTACGCCTAGGTGAATGGATTTTTGGTGATGCTGATCGGTCATTGCATGTAGTCTCATCACTTGAAGAGCTCGTATACTTTCCAGGCAAGGGTTCTGAAGGATTGTCAGAAATGTTTTGGCCATTATTCAGTTCTTTGGTTTCTTCCCCATATTTTGCTGTGTAAGTAGGAGAGTCATCATCTTCATTAATACTTTGGCCCAAGTCAGAAGGGGGATCTGGAAATACAAACTCCTCACCGGCAACATCAAATGGGTTAAATCTCTGGAAAGGAGACCTGGGGGGTGGGGGAGGAGGTGGGGTCACAGGGGCAGTCTCCCCCTGGGGTTTAGTCTCTGAACCCTGGTTGGTCTCCCCATCTACAAAATCAAGACCACTCAGAAAATGACTTATGTTCACATTTCCTTTCTGTTTCACAACCTTTGGAGGTTGTAAATAATTATATTCCTCTGCTGACTTGGCCTCACTTTTTTCATTGTCATTGTCTTCTGTTTCTCCAATGCTCATGTTTGAGTAGTCTTCTCTGGATATTCTGGATCCCCCATTATTGGAGGGGGAGATATCCTCACTGCTATAGCCACTGGAGTAGCGTGTGTTCTGCTCTGGGGACAGATACTCAATACAGACACCAGGGCGGTTGGTATTAGGAGAGGAAATCATGCTATCAATATACTTACTGTAGACCATCAGGGTGCAGGAGAAGAGAGAAAAAGACAATGATTAATACTAATATACTGTGTAGTGTTTGCTGTGCAGTACAATGATGTCATTTCACAAAAATTCAAAATCAATTCAGTACATAAAAGACAAATACACAAATGCTACCAGAGGGTCACAGCAGTTAATTGTCTTCCAAGCAAGGGTATGTAAACCGAGTTTCAGATCTGATAGGTGCCAGTTTCTCTTTTCATATGTAGATTTGAAAGTGGAGATGCTGGCACCCATCAAATCTGAAGTATGGGATAGGGGGAAGAGGATAAGCAGGAATGATATAATGCAAAGCATGGTTTTCAAGGTATTGACCAACTTTTTGATGAAAGAGAAACATGTCTATACAATTTGTTTCATCTGATCCTGTTTTGTAACTTATTTAGGATGTGAATTTCAAAATGATTTAATCATAGCCAAACTGATACAAGCTGAAATATTTTATTTCAAAATGATACTTCAGTTCTAAATTTTTTTGCTGTTAAGGGACCAACTGACATGCCTTATTATGGGACTGAGTGTCACCACAACGAATAATTTTTTGGGAAGAATAACCATGTATCAATAAACATTGGATCATCAAGTTCCATTCTGGCATTCCTTGTGGTTTCTCACATACATGCAGGGTGAAAACCGCTAAACAATTCCAGCAAACCATGCAAAACTCAACACAAATATCACAAAATATTTTTCAACTTATATTTTTATTACAAAATAGAATAATATATTGCTTTAAAAGTAACAAAATTATAACTGAAAACAACAGGCAATGTATACCACTGAAAGCCAGATTACAAATTGCCCAACGAATTTTACACCAGAAAATTCTCCCAATAGCTTACAAAAGCTCTGATTAGATTCACATTATCAAAAATCAAATCTGTATGCCTTTAGATCAATAAATAAAATCTAACATATTTCTCCCTGAATATATTTCAAAGTGGTGTGAAATAATTCATTTTCCTTTATTTTCTGGAAACTAATAGGTAATAATTGTACATGGTATGAACTTAATGCACTATTTGTTAGAATCGGTTTGCACATTACAAGAGCATTTTGAGTAGAATCTATCTTTGGATAAAAGGGTCAGTCTTCTGCATGTACATGTACATTTCAACAAAAGCCAACTTGTTTCTTAATCAGCTTGGTTGTTTCCAGTGTCCTTATAAAACCCCAAGCACATCAAGAACAAGACAATTTCAAGGTTTCTAAAAAAGAAACTTAAAACACCATAATATTAAAATTTCACAAAATTGTAAGAAAACACCAATGTGTGCATTTGCCAGGCAGGATCATATTATTGCATTCATCAGCATTCTAACAAACACCAGAAAAACAGACTGACCACACTGCTAAGTGTTGAGGCAATTCATACTTTGGGGCTCATTTTTTGAATTCATTGATGAAAAACCAAGTTATCACAGACATTGCTCTCGATAATACTTGTAACATTTTAAAATGGAAGTGATTGAGACAATAGCTCCACAGTCATGTTATTACTATTACGTTAACCTAAAACTTTTGTTGACAGAGGTTTGCCTTGTTCATAGTCATTAGTTCATGGGCAATGTTCTACCATTATAAAAATCAATACTTGGCTTAGTCAGAAACTTGCCATAAAATGAACTAATAAATAGACTATTTATTACAGCACTGATTGACATGTTTTAGGTCTGCTATTAATATCCATATCCAACACTATCTGACAGAAATGCATACAACCACAAAAACTCTTGGTGAGGTTGACACACTTCAGCAACAACTGGTAAAGCTGACAATTTTCCTGTCATGTGTTTTTAACATAATTGGCATGTAAATGCACTTCCATGTTAAGGTGTAAAAAACACCTTTTACATCAATAGACTTAGAGATGAGTATTACAACAACCCATTTGAAATGATTGATGGAAGGGGCATAAATCATTATCACTGAACCAGTTTAGATGGGAACTGAGCATAAAGTTTTTTTTTTATAGCTTTATAGACCCATTCAATCACTTCATCAATGCACAACCTGTCTGTACACAGTATACTCTGCCCTTACTTGTCAGCCACTTCCACACCATACAAGCTGTTTTTCATGATATAGTCTATTACAGCATCCTGGACTAGGTACTTAACACTCTCTTGTCGCCTTAGTGCCCTCCTGACAGAAGAAAATGTTATATTTGCTTAAATCATGATGAAAAAATTAGTTTTACTTCAAAACAAAAAGAGTGAAATTTTCGTGCAATCTGTGAGGCATCTAGTTACCTTGAAACAGCTTGATATGCTGTGTGACATCATATTTTCTCTTATTAGCTTTAGTTATTAAATATATATTATCCAGATCTAAATACTTGAGCTATGGAATATCTAAACTACAATGCATTTCTAATTACAACTCAATAATTTTTCTTTTTTCATGTGTCTGAAAAATAAGCAAAAGTCCTAAAAAGTGAGTTTGTCAGAAGAAGAAACATTCTTTCTGGTAATGCTAAAAAGATAAATTCTAAAACATAATGAAAAACATTGTTATATTTGAGTCATCTGACATTTCCTAATAAGTCTAATAACTTTTCTGAAATTGTTTGATGTTTGAAATTTTCTAATAGGTCAGAAAAATCCTAATAAATCTACTTACCTTATTTTTGTGGCACTGATATCATTGGTGATCCACTCTGTGACTATATGAATATTGTACTAAAACCAAAAAAAATAAATAAATAAACTGTTTAAGCCAATTTATACTCTATAATGGACAGGCATCAAAGTAAACAAAAAAGAAAGGAGATTTCATTACAAATTAAATTAATGATCATTGTATATGTGGAACCATCTCATCATTCATATCACATTGAACTATAAGCAGGCACTTAAATGTGTTAAAATTCTTGCCAAATCTCGTCTCCGGAAGCCCTTGCGCAGTCAGTGGAATTACACAGGGACAAATGACAAGTCTGCTTCTTTAATTTAGTCTTAAAACAGGTTGATCTTAAACCAAGGAGAACATCATAGTGGACTTAAATCAATGAATCATAGATTTAATACAGATACTAAACAAGCACTTATCTGCACCAGAAGCATGTTTACCTGGAATTTGGAGAGCACATCATTTTCATAAATAAACCTGCTTGGATTTGATCCTTCTCTTGTTATACACACTAGGCCATAGTTCCTTACAATGTCTTCAATCTAAAAAGTAGTTAAAATATGCAAAATTGATTAACAATACCTTATCACACATCTACAACAATTGACATAGCCAGTTTTTTCTTCTATTTTTCTTTCTATTTTGCATTTTACAATGCAAACATTACAAAATGTTCCTCTTAGTAGGAGCATAACAGAAAGTAGAAGGCTAAAAAACTACTAAATAATCAAACAAAAAAGTATAAATAAAGCAACTAAATATAAGAAATATCAGACGCTCCATTATGCCTCAGTTTTGGAATAAAGCAATTGATTTGTGGAGAACATCACCTGTGGAGAAAATAACTTGAATGTTCAGTAAAATAAAATAAAAATTGAAACTAAAGTACAACAAGTGTACTTCGAAATAATCCTATAATGGATGACTTACATCAGCAGGCTTCCAGAGTCCTGGCACAGCAAAAGACTCCAGCAGGTCACCTCCACAAAGAAGCTTCACTTGGACAGGGCCTTGGCCGTCAGCTTGGTTGTGGAGCATGTTGCAGGACACTGGAAACAGATGGACAACATATATTTAAGATAGATATTTATCAATAATGCCACTTAAATGCTACATGAATGTCTCTGATTTAAGAACAAAAAGGAGAGCTGCATTCAGTTTGAACTGTGCCTTTAACTGGATTTTCTTTGATATTTGACACATACGTTTAATTTATCTATAAATCTCCAAAGAATTTTACAATATTTTAATGTCACTGCATTCTTAACAAATTCAGTCAATATTTGAAAAATATTTGAAAGGCAAGTTAAAAGCACTCATCCTCCTACTCACTTGTGTCAGTATACATCAAAACAAATATTTACTTCCACTTTCTGCCCAAGAGCATATTCAACATTATTGACTGGGATTCTTGGATCAATTGCAAATATATGATGTATATGGCAACTGACCATACACTTACTAGTAATTTTACCTCTTGGCTTTTACTCCTGGACATACCAAAGATTACTGACCATTTGCAATTAAATGTTGAGGCTGCACAATAAGTTTTACTGCTAAAGGCATTTGTGTGTTGATTCAATACTTTGATGTTAGCTTCATTTCGATTCTGTTTGAAAATTCAAAGGCAGCTACTTGAAAATAATTATTTGTTACAGCTGCTAATGAAAATGTTCAGCATCATCAAAACCCTCAATGAGCACTTGATTTTTTTCAAATAGGGAAATGGACTTAAATGTTTAGTATTAGATCTGAGCCTAAGTTGGGTACCAGGTGTTAAACATAATGTGGCATTTTTTTCCTTTCCATCTTTTCTAAATGCCAACATTGATTTAGTAGCTGACTGAACTTCACAAATGTGACACAAACATTCTTGTGCTAAGGTTTTTACAAAGTTTAAAAATACCCTACTTGCTACAGCAGTTAACATGAGGAAAGATAAGATCAATGACCTTCAAAATTTTCCAGTATTTTTTTGTGGTGCAACCTCGACATAAGTTCAGGATAGGCTGTCTGACTCATTAATTAACTCCAATTCCAATGCAATCTACTGATAGGGAGGTAAATAAATTAATTTTTAAAACACATGTCCTTGATGAGTCGTAGACTTTCTGTGGTTACAGTTGCAACTTTTGACATCACATTTTAAACATACTTAACAATGCTGAATTTATATTTCAGTTGACATTTACGACCAGTTAGATTTAAATGCAGAGCCCAGTGGGAGATACTGATACTTAACTGTAATTATCAGGCATAGTCAGAGCTCTAGAAATCAATGAGATCCCAAAGGACTTGGCTAGACAGGCTAACACTGGCAACATATAAATTAAATAATGCTTTTTACCATGTAAGCAATAAAAACCCTTGTGGACAAATCTATGATACTCTACCCATTGTGTAAGATGAATTTAAAACATTTGGTTCGAATAAAGAGTTTCTTATCAAGATCCACCTGCTAGATAAGTATTTTAATATGCTAGAGTCCACTGACAGCATTGAATATTTTAGCCAGGATGCAATGCATTGGGGTTACATTTAACTATACTGAATAAGAATTTATTGATTTTTCTATTTACCTACTCTAATGAGTATCCCACTTCAATCAAAGAGCTACGCCCTCTAAGTGCATTCAAGATAAATGCTACCATTATCTTTCTTCTATAGAAGGTGATTAAAAATAAGGGTACAAACATTTTATTCTTGGAAAAACCATAGAGTAACGATTCCCAACAAATTTGCTCTTCAGCTAGTTATTTCATACGATTTTTCAAGACTCACCATGAGTTGTTCCAGCATTTGTTTTTCGTTTCTTCTTAGCTGGTAGCTCTGAGTTTCTTGTGGGTCTAAGTTCATTGGCATTATATATAGAGTCTTGTTGTGCTTTATGATGAGCTAAAATTCTTGCTGTCTCTGTCCAAGTATCCTGATCACTTTCCCAAGTATCAAGTCTGAAAAGAGTTTAGTAGCTGTGGGTATTAGGAATTGAAAGTAATGTTCCAAACGTAGTATACATCTTGTCAGATTTGACCAATTCATACCAAGCATCACAACTGATTTCCAATCATTTATCCTTAATAAAATTATAATAATTTTGTTGAATGTCACCAAATTTCATGAAATTTTGCCTAAATTCTAATGCTATCTGGTATATGAGAAATGTAATTACATTCAATGAATGTCACCAAATTAATGTCACCATAGAATCATGCCCCGACTTGCATGTTATCATAGATATGAAATGATAATCCATACATATTTTATGCTTGCAGAGAGAAACTTTATTTCATAACAGAGTGATATATCTAAATATTAACTTACCTTATCCAAGAAGATGTCTTGAGAGATCTCCGTACCATTTCACACCTGTGTTTGGCTGGTTCGAGGTCCTATACAATAGAGGGGAAATAAAAACATGGATTACACAATGAATATGAGAGGTAAGATGCAAGATTTCTAGAAAGATAAAAACTTCAGTCACCATCATGAAAATGCTACCCTAGGTTCTAGATTCCGGTATTGCCAGCTCGATCTTGATTTCATATATAACCTATAGTAGCAATACCAGGCTCTAGCGAACAGTGGCAACTCGGGGGCGTTCTTCTTCAAAATTCTGCCTGGGGCGCTTCCATATTTGGAAGTCACACGTCACAGCTGTGTCTGCCTGAATCCATATTTGGAAGTCATAAGTCACGTACGTCACAGGTTTGACCGCCTGGAGCTGCCTTTCCCGCCTTGCGCTGAAGTCTCGTGCCGGCGAGACAAGAAGCAATTAAAGTGCCTGACGCGGAGTTAGAAGTTTGAATTGAAAATATCTTGCAGTCGAAGGTCAGTGCCACAATACAAGCAACATTCTGCTGTAAAAACTTATTTTCGTGTAGCCATTGCGCAGCCCTTATAGTGGTATCGGGCATACAGTGTAGCTGTCAAATTTGGCACACGGCAATCACATGTATTGTGCACGTGTATATCTCAGGACTAAATGTTCTTTGATAAGCAAAAAATACAAAAACATTGAATATATCTTTTCTTTCCGAAGAATATTATTTATTTTTTCACTTTACATCTTAAATACAGCAAATAAAATTAAATAAAGCAGAATTAAATTTGTTTTACGTTTTATTTTGGTCTGATGACATTCAACTGCATTTTCACTGCTGAGCAGTTCTATTTGATTGATGGAAAACTTTCATGGCCGCTGGTCTTCAGAGTTAGTAAAAGCGACTCCACCACAAGGTATATTTAGCAAGCTAGCTTTTACGTTGCTCTGACGCTCAGGGTAGAAAATGCGAATACATCAGAAACTAAGTTTGCTGTGCTTCACCTCATCAGATTTGAAAGACTGTACCATCTGGTTGAGTTATTTGAAAAATCTATCAAAAACTAATAAGCGGCTGTCTTCTGGGCAAATGTGGAATGGTACATAACAAATGAAGATATGATTATTTTAAAGAAGCATTGATAATGCTCATGGCACTGGTTAGTGATCTTACCTTCTTTTTGTAACCATCACTCACAGGTGACACTATGCCCTCTATCACTTCAAACCGCCCAGTCTTGTGTAAACTATCCTTGGCTATTTCTAAAATTAAATTCAAATCTACTATAACCATTATTATCATTATTACTTTTTTTATTATTCTGTGAAAGATACTATGTCGTATAGTGTCTGGAATGGGTCAATGCTACCATAAACTCCCACCAACTGGATGTACACTTACAAAATAATAGAAGGATTCAAGTGGCACATGTATCTCGCCTCCTCCTGCTTTACATCTTTAGTTGAGCAGAAACCAGGCTTCAAGTTAGAGTTAATCTGATCAACAACCGACAAGCCATGTTACATAAAATAGGGAACCTGTTTTATGCTTTGATATATCATGACTTGAATGTGCTCTGACAGCTACAAATGGACACACAAACAGTTACTAAACAGTAGGAACAGATCAGAAGCCACCACTCAAAATAAAGTATGATACAAACCATTTAAATATACTACTATTATTATTTGCAAATACATAAAATTTTGTATATAAATTAAACAGTGCTACGTGCATACAGCACACCTGTTATATTCGTTTTGATGAATGCAATTTTTACGAAAGTTAAAAACAAAATTTTATTACATCTGCAATAACATACTCAGACTACATTGTTCATACTTCTTAAATCGAAAGTGACAATCACTTAAAGGATCTACAGGTTTTCGAAATGAAACGTAGAACAGACATTTCCTAACAAAGTACAAATCGGCTTTTCAGATTGATTTTGATATACCCCTTTTCATACATAATTATAAAATAATTAGTTATAAACATTTATCTCTTTTTCTACTTACCAAACATTCTTAGATGCATGTTGGTTATGGGATTGAATGATCCACAGGCTAAAAGCACCACCCTTGTTTTGGTCGCCATTTTCAATTCGTAATTCTCGTCTGGTGTATCATGTGACTGCAATGATCATAAATCATTATTGGCTCATTTCCAACTCAGTTATATATGCATTTGGTCCAAAGCGTTCTTGTTTAGCTAATGGAAAACTTTGATACAAATATTTATGTCTGTGTTAATGAGAGTTATTACTTTTCCGACGTCAATTATGCTAAGTTGTTTACACCTCTCGCGAGAATTGTCCAAAATGGCAGCCTCCATGAAAACGTGAAAAATACACGTGCCTTGTTGAAAATTCGAATTGTCTTCGTAAATGAGCATTCATTCGCAAAACCAGTAAGTTGACCATAATCTATACTTGTTTACGTATGGTTTAAATGCACAGATATAGAGATATGTCTTTATTTTTTTTAGATAACAGTAGAGAAATGCGTTGTTTACATGGTGTATAGAAAAAGTTATTTGCAATCAGATGAACTCAGCCTGTTCTGATAATTTATTCTGAGATCAATATGTATGTATCAAATTAATCAAACAGTATTCTTTTTATTATCATGCTGATATAGGTGTGCGCGTTTATGTAAGGTGAAAAAGGAAAGATGCTTGTTCATCAAATGAGAAACGTGCATACAATATTTAAAATGAAATTTATACTGAGTATACATGTATGTCAGTCCAATTCATCGGTCTTTAGCATTTCTTTTCACGTTTTCTGCATTTACTCAGCCTTACAGCATACCAGTGACTCAAAAATACAGATGATGCTAGAGGCTGGTAATTGGGCTAATATCAATACATTGGTTTAGACGGGGGCGTAGCAATAGTCCGAAGGTTCATTGGTCCGAATATTCACTATAGAACCCTCGGACCAATGAACCCTTGATTAAAAAATCGATGAAAATGTTACCACTTTTCGGACCAATGAACCTTCGGACCAATGAACCTTCGGACTATCGAGACGCCCCCGGTTTAGACACTTCATATGACGTATTCACTTCAGTAATATGAAACGTTTTTTTTCTATTGGAAATCACCAACCACGTCAGTGCACAATTAGTGTGTGTTTGGAGATATATTGGACATTGAGGATGTGCTGTCAGAAAATGACTGAATCATGAAATGCATAATATACATTCAAGTTATTGCATTACTTCAGTAGGCACAGTAAAGATATAATTAATAAGTCAAGTATCATATCTTACTGGCATACATGTATGATACTGATGCAAGCCTAGGTTTAACAAGCTATGATACGATATATATATATATATATACTGAGACAGGTGTCACATGATATTTCTTGGTATTAAGATGTGTGTAAATGATGAAAGTTTGATTGTCATTGTACCAAAAAGGGAATGTTCCAGTGTTGTGATTGTCACAATATGTCTAGTATAAATACACTTTCTTGTTTCTGTTCCAATAGTTTAAATATCAGTATAAAAAAGAAAACAGAATTGGTAACATTTTTATTCCTTGAAAACGTGACTAATGTAGTCGTATGTGCTAAACATATTTTGTTTTGTTAACATGCGCATTTTCTACATTTCTGAAAGATATGGGCAAAAAAAGGAAAGGTGGAATTTCTGACAAGGTGCGCAATACCAAAAAGAGCGATGAAAAGAAAACCAACCCATTTGAGATCAAAGTCAATCGACAGAAGCATGATATTCTGGGGAAAAAGATTGCTAAGTATGATAAGGGAAGACCAGGAGTGGCTAGGTCCAGGGCAATTAAAAAGGTATGTTGACCACTTAACTTGATACCTTGTATTACTCATCATCACGTTTATTGAAAACTGAGTCCATGTCAGTTCTCTTAAATTAACATTGAAGCTTATAAATATGTTGCAGTTGATGTGTGTGATTATGGAAATTCTAATCCATCCTTTGTAAATAACTAATTGAGAGGAGGCAAATCATTTGTGATAAATAAATTGAACCAAAAAAGACTTTTAAAAAAGAAACTACTGTAATATATATGCATACTGTAATATGTAAGTACTGTAATATGTATATTTTTCCTGAAAGACTGATAAAACATTCACATATTCTCCTCTAAAATCATTTTATCTAAAAGCTGTGTTGAACATGCCACTCTTTAATTCAGTTGAATGCCTCCCCCATGCACTATTATTTTAATACATTTCAGAGAAAAGAAACACTTTTAATAGAATACCAAAACAGGGGCAAAGCCAACAAGTTTATAGACAAAAGGTTTGGTGAACATGATACAAAAATGACCCTTGAAGATAAGATGCTGAAGAGATTTGCCCTGGAGAGACAGGTAAGGGGTTGTGTATCTCTGATTCTGTTTCACTCTGTTATACGATAATGACTTGATCTTTTTATTGGGCAAAAATTATTAAACTTTTAGATACATCATTTTAAAATCATAAAAACTATATTTTTGTATAGCATTTGTGGTGCTTTTAATGCATAGAATAGAACTATAAGGTAGTCTGCTTTTTAATTTTGTTGCAACCACTTAATAGGAATGCTCTTATTTTAAGAAATTATGAGGTAAAAAATACAGTATCTGTAGCATTCACAATTTTCCCTCATTAAAAAGATCGAGTCATATAACCGTATTTGCTGTTTAAGTCATACCTCATTGTGTATTGCCTTGCTGTTGTATACTTTGCATCAAATTGTTTAAAACCTATTGAAATTATAATTGAATTTGATGGTGAAGGTGGAAGAAACTATGTCAGCAATAACAAAGAAAAGGTATTTTTTGACAAATGTTGCTTTTGATTAAAATTTTCAATCTGAATATGCTTTCTTTTTGAAAAGAAGGCTTTCATCTTCACTGCTGACCAATTTGCACCTCCAATGTATTACTTTCTCACTCACAGTTTGACAGTATGTCATGCATAAAATACAGGGTTCAATATTCTTTCGGAATGTGTTTCCTACTGCTATATAAAATACTGGTGTAGATTCCCAAGAGTGCTAATGTGATATAGCATGTGAGGAGATAAACATTCCCAGATCAATAGAATTACATGCAGACTGGATTTTTGGGATGTTTTGAGGGTCTGTATTCTCATTTGCCTTTTTTTAGTTTTAACGGGAGAATCACCATCAGTCCAACTCTTAAACAGGTCATTAAAATGATTTTGTAAGATAAAAAGAGAAGAGATTGTTTTTGGAATAGTCTACTGTAATATTTTAAACCTAGATCTCTTTGATGAAAATCAATATAAAATCATTTACAAATTGAAAATTATACATTTTCTTGCACTGTAAATACACTGGAATTTTGTTACCCTTGGTGAAAAAATTAGCACAGGGTGCTTCCTTCATGGCTGTCTATTATATATTCAGCCTTTCTTGCTCCAGTGACAGCTGGATTTGTTTTCTCACAACGCATTTTGTTTATGTAACAGTAAAGCCATGCAGATATATCGTTCAGCATAAGGTATTTGTTTACTGTGTACACTTCTTAATCGGAGAGATGGAAGAGCTCTCTGAGGCTATCAAAAATCCATTGATGGGCAGTAAAATGTCAGTATATTGAACAAAGTACTTTGTAGTAGCAAATTCTATTTAAAACTTCATTAATTGTAAGTGTGCTCCTAATTAAGCTGGATTTTAATAGGGATGCCTTAATGGGAAGGAAATGAATTGCCAGAGTAGAGTCGAGATATTAATGGGAGAACTGGAAAACATGAAATATGAATGGGCTTAGGTTTAAAACATGTCTTTGACTGCAAATGTCATCGTGGAATATTACATGGCATTCTTTTTATTTAGTACTAATAATAAGTTTTGGGGTTTTCAAATGTCAGATTATGTTGTCTGACTGTTTTAATATAAATTGATTATCAAGATGGAGCTGTGTCTAAAAGGAGATTTTAATTGTAATTATATATTCAGTCTCTCTTGCTCCAGTGACAGCTGGATTTGTTAAAAGTGGGTAATACACTTAAAAGTAAAATGTTTGAAAAGATTGTTAGATTTAAGAAAACTGCATAATCCAAGATGAATTTGTTTGATAAATAATTTTTATGAAAGTATCAATAAAGGTTTTGTAAAAAGGTACTGTATGGGACTTTTTTCTACAACCTTTATTGGTATATTACAATGGTTAAGTGTGGGATAATTGGTCCACTGGGGATTGAACCATAGAGATAGATTTATTATGCAAAATTTCCCATTAAACTGAATTTTGGTTGGTACTTCAAGCTTTGTAGTTAGTGGCCAATTTAATACTTTTCCACTTATTGAAATGTTTATGAATAAATATTTCCAAGAACACTTTCATCTCATTCCATATTACTTACAACTTTAGAATTTAAAACATGACATGTTTAAATCAAATAACAAATCAGTCACCAATCTAATTTTTCTGAAAAGAAGAAAACGACAATTATCGCTCCCTTACTAGTAGTCTTTTCAATTTGTTTAACAGCAAATTAGATGTATTCTTTAAATGTTTAAGATGATACTAAGTGCAAATTTCCAAAGGGAAATCTGGTGGTGTTACAAATATTTGAAGGTTTCTGGGGAAGAAATTTATCTCCCTGGCTCAGGATGTCTTGGGTAATACACATCAGCTGACCTTTCTGAGTGATTGATTAAACATGAAATAAATGGATCCTATCACCCTCCTATCCTCCAGCTTGTGAATTGCAATTTCATCAATTTTGGAGAATTACACTAAATTGTACTCATGAATAAGCGATGAATAATATTCCCCATACGTATTGAAGCTTCATAGTAGTACGTATCTTGGTTATAGCACAGCTTCATTTAAATGGCTTGCAGTGTATTAGATATTGAAAAATTTTTTAATGCTGTCTTGTAGTAAAAACATGCAGTGGTCTCTATTTTGTAATTAATTGAAATTATTTTTAAATAATTTTTGAATATAACTATATATATAATATTTTTATATATAATATTTTTAAAAATAACTTTCAAGATAGAAGTTCATACATAAATGAACAAAAATAATGACTATCATCTGTACTTTTTTATATATTTAAGATTGTAATGTAATACAGTTAAGTGAATGAGGTATTTAACATCATGGTAATATCATTATATAAAACTCAATTTCACACCCCTTCGGATATTAGTACAAAAAAGGGAATTAGGTGCAATTATCATATAAACATATAATAAAAACATATATCCTTTTTCATTTTTATGTGTCTGTATGTGTATGTGTGTTTATATAAATGTATAGATGTGTACACGTATATATAATTACCTTGGTACAGAGACAGCTGAAGATACCCATGATGTCCCTGCCTGGCATATGCACACTTAGAAACTGACCCCTTCAGCCTGTTCTATCCAGTACATCTATATAGTCGGTACATTTTCTGTATTTATCCTTATCCTATCCCTATAAGCTACTGCTGTTTACTTCACTTGACCATCTTGGCAAATTAAAGGTTAAACAAGGCCCATATCAACTCCCAATCCATAAAACCCAGCTTGATGCCTCACAGTGCAACTTCTGACTGCTCACACTTGTATATATACATGGGAAGTAATTCTGAAGAAAGCTAATATTGAAGTCCCCTCTAATCAGGTTGTCAGAATGCTCACAGTTGAGCAGTTTGGCCCAAAGGGTTTGGGAATTGCAAGATTATCACATTGATTGACTATACACACGTTGAATATTTACATCCGCAAAGGCCTATTCTTTATTCAAAATGTGCTTTATAGGCAGGGTGTATGTTTTCCAGATGTGAATTATGTGTGTAAGTCTGTCAGCTTTCTGATATGTAGTGGCTGTTGGCACTTGTTTGAAAAAAATAGTGCTTTCGGCACAATTAAGGGCTGCAAACTTGAATAAATGAATAAATTTTGCTTTTTTGTTCACTTTTTTTTTGGTTAAGTTTAAGAAGATATGGTTTATTTCATTTATTATGTTGATCTTTATTTCAAAATGTACCATTTATGTAAACCTGGATAATTTGTTTGTTTTTGGACCTGGTTTCATTTATCCAAAATATTGCAAGTTTATAAATTAGCTGAATACTACAGTTATGAAATATCAGTTTAAAAATCATGTATTGTAAAATCATGTAAAACACTTAGGTGTGAAAGCATTTTTTCTTGTTGAAAATGGGTTGTTAATGAAAAAAAGTCACTCAGAATAGTGCGCAGATACTTTTGATTCATTTATCAACCTTTAAACATATTCTATTCACCTACCTCATCATCTATAGTGATTAATGTGCAACAGTCAGCCAACTCTTCAAAGTCCCCATTGATTGGACCATTCTCTGTCATGGTATCTTCTTTAACCCCTCCAACTCTGACATCTAAACTAGAAGTGATAATCATTGATATGTCCAGATCAGCTTGGTCGGCCATGATGGTGATTCAAGTTTATCAGATGAAAATCACCTCACTCTGTAATAAAATGCTACTCCGGGAAATCATAAAATCCTGGGAATATAAATTCCCTGGAACTCTGAGTGAGACCTTGTGTTATCTTGTCTAATGCAAGCCACAGGTACTCTGAAAATGATTTCCAAGCTCCCTTGTCACTTGTAATTATTGCAAAATGGTTAACTTGGTCAGGCTTTATCGGAGCAATTCACATAATATGGTAGCAGTCGTATGTAAAGTTAGAATTGTGTCACATGCACATATGGTCACAGTTTTTGTTTGAAAACATTTTTGTCTTGAACAAAAAATTCCAATTTTGATAGAAAATGCGTTTTTTTTTTCCCAGCTTATTGTCACTTTAACACTATTCCCTTGTCTGTTCTAAAGTTAGTCCTTGAAATATAATCAGAAAATGAGTAGGAAGAGACTCTTCCGTCATCAGCTTGTTTCTCAACCACATTCTATTTACAGAGTTTAGAGATTGACAGTAGTTTACCTGACAATATTCTCATGGGATGAGGTGTGTTTTAGCCCTTTACTTAATTATGAAGGATTGTGTGGGAGTTGACATGCCTGTAGTTGCATGACATTTAGGATAGATTAGAGCAACACATTTAGGATAGATTGAGAATGACAGAAAGTGTATTGATATGATTATTGACAATTGCTTATAGGAAAGTTAACCATACATTGCTGCGGTATAACTTCCTCATATAATAGAGCACGGCAACTGTAAGGATGTAATATATGTAAATATTGTTTAATTACTTGGTAGCTTAATGTAATATACATAACTCATTTACATGATGCTAGGGCCAAAAATATATTTATTTTCTATCCTTGCATGATGTTAAGGTCTAGTAGATCCTTTTCCTTCCAAGAAAACTAATTGATTTTCCCCCTCATTAGCTACAGTCAAACACAAAATGTGCAAGTAATAATCTGTCTTTGTTAATAATCAATGAAAAAGAAGACTGAAAAAATTTTTTATATCAAGCTGTTCAAGTGAAATGAGCAATTTAGTTTTGCGTGATGCTAAATTCTTAGACAATAGACATATCAGACATATAGCAGAATATTTTGTCTATTTGCTAGATGAGGTATGACAAACAGAAAGTGAAGTACAGGTAGCTGATTAATAAAGTGTATTAGTCAAAGGATTAAGTGACCAATTATTGATAATTGCATGGGTAATGAAAGCAATGTAATATTTGGAGGAAGCATTGTCACATATAGAGCTACATGCTTTCAAAATCAGACACGACACTGCAGATAATATTATGGCTTTTGTTCACATTTCATCTCGAACTCCATAACTCCCGACAGTGGAAAAAAAAAGAGCCACATGGGTCATTTTGCTTGGTAATAGTTGTTCTGACACTGTCTGCGTTAACTGTGGGGCACAATGGTCGATAGAACATTACATTAAAGAGGGGGAACTATCATGATGAATTGCAAATAAAACACTGACAAATTCACAGTTTGTGTTCCATCCTAATGAGAGATGGCAAGGTTAATGGAAGAAAGCGCTATATAACTGACTTAACCGATGCCATGGAAACAAATTGATTTTGACCTAGCTTGTGAATTGCCATGTAATAAAAGAAATACCATGAGTTTAGCTAGTTAACACCTTCAGCTTTGAATCTTTTTCAGTAGGTGGCTTAATGTGTCTTTCCTATATTTTGAATTGGTTAATATCTGATGCCGTCCATTACCACATCTTCAGATGAAATTATTTGGTTTTCTGCATTAATCATATGGTTGCTTCAAGAATGCAATTATCCTCTGTAGTCTAAGCTTCCTATTGATGGCATAAACTTAATTTTGTTTTCTGGTCTCTTATTTGCATTCAGGTTGAAAAAAAGAAAATACAAAATTGATAAGTAGGGAAAAGCATCTGCATGAAGAGTCTTTTTAGCATATGTGTAAAATTCATAATGTTACATGTTATTTCTTTGAAAAATATATTTTCTGAAATTTGACAAACTTATTTCAACCAAAAAAACATTTCTAAACAATAAGCAGACGTTGAAAACTTACTAGTACACTGACAGTAGGAATTAAGGTTTAGAGATCACCCTTTTTTACCTTATAATAAGGTCATCAATGGCTGTGACATTGAAAAAGTAGGTGACAGCCATTGCTACTGCTCAGATATTTTCATTTTTTTCCTGGCACACAATCCTGGGCACTGGTAGAATTCTGCTCATAATATTGAATAAAACCAATGTAAGAGAGGAACGCTAAATTTACTTGACATAAACCCAATTACCTTAATCTATTTTTATGGATGGAGAGCATCCTATGGCTGAAGTCCTACAAATCCACTCTATCCAAGTAAGATAGAGTGCCAAATTCAATTTTCAATATGGTGGATTAGTTCTTGGCAAGTATTCTCAAAGAGACAATACAATTGTTAGAACCAAACGACCCCCTAATTGAAACTGAACTGCTCCATAAAATGATTATCTCTGTGATCCATGTCTGCATCTAAGGCATGTTATGGTTTTTGAATGAGCAACGTCTTTGTTTAAAGACCAAATTTCAACAAGATTAAATGAAGAAATGTTTTAGTTTTCAACAACGATATATTCCACATTATTTTTCATTAACTAGAAAACACAAGACAAGCCCAGTTCATTTAACCTGAATGAGGAAGAGGAAGAGCTCACTCATTATGGTCAGTCACTTTCAAGGATTGAGAAGTTTGAAGACCCTGTGGACAGCGATGAGGATGAAGAAGAATCTGGAAAAATATCTGGTAAATCTGAGATGTTTGTAAATAATAATCTACATAGAGTCATGTTTTTTTAAAGTGAAGTGATCCAGAACTAATAAGAAATATAAAGATCATCCAGAATATGCCAAATGTTTTAGATTATTTTTAATTATTTAAAGATGAACTTACCCTTGATAATTTTCCAACAATGTGGAGAAAAACATGTTTGCAGGATAGGTAATGTTTTAATTTCCTCATTCTGACATTATGCACAATTCTGTGATTGATAGTACAAGAAGTGTTTCTCCACACTGCCACTTCAGTTCTTTCCCTCACAGGTTTATTTAAGGATTCAGTTTCATAACATTTCCTTTTCATTATATCAGCTGAAAGCCTTGACAAGCCTTTGAATGAAGAGGTTGAAGAGTTTACTAATGACTAACAGTTTAAGCCTGATGATTAATGAATACAGAATAATTATGCCTGTCAATTTTAACCCACCTCCTACCTGACGTGTCACATTCAAAACTATAGCCTTTTGTATAAAGCTAAAAGGAAAATGTTTATTCTGTTATATCGACATCCATTTTTATCAATTGAAAATTTTTCTCTTCACCAGGTGATCTTGTAGCAGATGAACATTTTGGTGGATTCTTAACCAAGAAATCAGATGAGGAAACTAATAAATCTTGGAAAGAAAGGATGGAAGAACTTATTGTCAAGTCTAAAAAAGAAAAGGTGGTTTAGATATTGCTCATAGGAGGCTTTACAATTTATACCATGCAGTTGATATTTTCACCTATTGCTTTAAAAGCTTGCATAAGATATGAGTGTATTTCAGGAAAAATATGTTCATTAAGCATTTTCAATTAAGGGAATCTTGTCATTAATTCAAGTTTCACATAACTCTTTATTCATGTTCTTTAGTATGAGCGCAAAACAGAGAAAGAGAAGACACTTGAAATGACAGAAAAACTAGATGAAGAATGGAAAAGTCTTAGGCTTCTAATGGGAGGATCTAAGGTGACTGTCTTCTTTGTTAATAATTACATATTATCACTGCTTACCCAGGTCAGTACTTTCCAAGAATTACTTGTCCAATGCTGTTCAGATACTAAATTATCTATGATGTGTCACTATCTTTATAAAAACAATATTTGGCAAGAAACCTGGAAATTTAGATCTGCATAAGATAGCACTTTATTTTAATCATATCATTCTGTATTCTTATTCTGACACATAAAGGGTTTATCACACTTGGAAAAATATGATGTAGCTTAAATAGGGCTTGGGCACAATGAAGTTAAAAATTTTCTAGGCAGCTAAAAAATCACATCCTGGAGTTGTGGTTCACATGTTTGTATAAAGTGCAGCAAAATCGTTATATTGTACAAATGCTGAAGAAACACTGATAGAATTGAAGTTGATATAATTTGAGAATGACTGTAAATGCCTTTCAATGTGGCAACTGCTGAGGTGAAGTTGTTAGAAGTAAAGAATCTTTATGGTTTGTTGGCAGTATTTCAGATCAACAAATATACAGGTTAGTAAATTGCATCAGTTTGACCTTGTTAATTTTTCAAATCAGATAGTGATTTTATCCCAGAATCTCAAATATTTTGCAGCATAAAGATGATGCACAAGCCCCAGCAAAGAAAGCAGATGACTACGACATAACAGTGAGAGAGTTAGCCTTTGAAATAAAGGGCAAGGTCAGTATAAGAGGATGGCACCTTATTACAAGTGACATCTAGTTGAACATCTTAATGCATGTTCCTTTAACCCTTTCAGGTGACCATTGTCATCATTTGTTAATTTTAAAGATAGTAAACATAGAGACTGGGCTCAAATTTGGATGTAAATTATGATAATTGCAATTTACCAAAGTTTTAGCTTTAGCTAATGGTATGGAAACAACAGTGTAATGCAATATTCTATATTGCCTATAAGCAGTTAATATAATGTTTAAATTATTCAATTTTGCAGCCTTCTGACAGATTGAAAACTGAGGAGGAGCTAGCTAAAGAAGAAAAGGAACGGCTAGAAAAATTAGAAGTAAGAAGATTAAGGGAGTGGCAATTACACAAATTATGTTGCCAATGCTGTCATTCACAAAACCATTATATTGATTAAAATCTAAACTGTATTATAATATATTGCTTTATGCTATTATATGCAACACCTAACATATATGTTTTTCTTTTTCTTTGGTTGAATTGTTTATAATTTTACTCTTGTTTTAAGGCAGATAGGTTGAGAAGAATGAAAGGTGTATTTCCAGACGAAGAAGCTGAAAAGAAACAAGTTCATTTTTCAGCAGATGATCTGGATGATGGGTGAGTCAGACAATGTACTTACACATTTTTATGAAGTATTTTGTTTTCTATTATGGTATTCGGTACCATTGTAAAGGAATAATTATTTTTATGCAATATTGCTATCCATTAAAAAGCTATATTATTAGATCTATTTACATTTTTGGGGCAAATGGTTTTAATACACTTCTGGCAAGACATGGATTGTAATTTTTGACGCTGAAGCAGAGCACTGATGATGTCTTTGCAACAAAAAGTAACTTGGTTACTTGGAGAGCAGTCACAATAAATTACTTTCTTAAGATATTTTTATTTTCCTTCAGGTTTATCCTTAACAAAGAAGATGAGGAAAGGTTCCATGTGAGCTACAAAGATGGCCAACTTTTGACACCCTTTGGGAAAGATCAAAGTGAGCTGGAGGATACAGAGGAAGAAAAAGATAAGGATGATGATGACGATGATGATGATGATGATGATGATGATGAAGATGGGGAAGAAGAGGAAAATGGAGAGGAGAATTCTGAAGAAGAAGAGTCTGGAGGGGAAGATAACCACTCAGATTTAGAATCTGGTGATGAAGAAGGAGGAGAAGAGGAAGAGGATGTGAAAGAACCTTCCAAGCAGCAACAGGCAAAAACAGATATTGTAACAGATTTAAAGGTACTTTTGTTTCTTTTTTTTTAAATATAATCATACCCATCATTGTGCAAAGTGTTCTCCAAAATGTAAGACTAATTTAGATTTTCTGTCTGATTTTCTCCATAATTTCTCTGGAGTTAATTTTTGTTTACTTTCAGAAAAGAAAAAAGGTAATGGAAGAAGCAAGAAAGGAATTACCTTACACGTTTCCAGGTAGGGTAGAAAATGCTTGGTTTCCCAAATTGTTCTAGATGTAATTAGATTGCCTTTTGTTGAATGCTGCTGAGAGTTCAGTCTTGATGGCCTACTTTTTGCCAAATTTTGTTTCATGAATCAACAAATAACTCCACTGAAACATTTGTATTCATATTCAACAATTGGCACAATCCTTCCTTTTCCTATTTGTTACTGATTGGTGATGGAAAGGTACAATTGATTATTCTCAGAAGCAGTATTTATTTCCTGAATGTTTTCAATCCTGTCTTTTTCCGATGATATAAATAAACAAGCTTGTTACTTTCTGTAACAGTTTTATTTCTCTTTTTAAATTTCTTCAGTCCCTTTAACATATGAAGAGCTAGTTGACATGCTGGAGCCTTATGATGCAGATGACCAGCTGACTGTGATACAGAGAATAAGAAAGTGTCACCATCCTAGCCTAGCAGAGGGCAATAAAGAAAAACTAGAAGTATGGTTTTATTATTGAAACCTTGTGTAGAATTATTACTTATTTCAAGATTTGTTGAGTGTAATGTTTTCAAAAAGTGTTGATCAATGTAAGTTGATTTGTCTACCCCAAACAGGCTTTAAAAGTTACTATAATAGGTGCATTTCAAAAATTAAAAAATAAATATGTAAACAGTATATTTTAAATTTTTTGTCTTTTTTACTTATAGATGATTTGTCACACTATATAAGGTTCAAGTAACAGTAACTGCCAAATTGCTTCATAAAATGGAAATATTTTATTTTACTTTTCAGACTTTCTTTACAGTCCTACTGCCTTATCTGGGTGATCTGGCCTCACAAGAGGAGCCCATGTTGAAGTCTATCAATGCATTAATTTCCCATTTGTATGAGTTGTGCCAGATGTCTCCCATAAAAGCTGGACAAGCTGTTAGGGACTTGATGGAGGAGAAGCAGGATGAGTTTTCACAGTATTGTCAGAGGAAAGGGGGGAGGGGAATTTTCCCCAAGTTAGATATGGTGAGTAAATCACTGCTTGACTGTTACCAGTTATCACTGTACATTAAGTGTGTGATATGTCTTCACGTTTCAAAGATATACTATCTGGTTTTCTGAAACAATGGCAAGCCAATATTCTTGTCACCTGTCTCCAAATACTATGGCATAGTGACCAGAGATTGTTAGAAACCACTATGTAAAAAAGGAAAAAAATATATAAACTTAAATAGAAACATCTCATTCACAGTTTTTCACAGCTTTTTCATGATATAAGTAGTTGCCAGTTGTCCAAAATTGAGTGGCCCTCATTGATGTTCAGTAGGACCACAATTTCAGTTACATGCTCAAAATTTTTATAAATATGTTTGGTGGTTTCTGTTCTCTTAAAGGCTCCTCCTTTGACTAAGTTCAAGGTTCCATGCATCCTTTCATAATAAAAGTATAATTACCATAATACTGAACTGAAACATTGTTACTGCTTTCTCTTTTTCAGGTGCTTTACTTCAAATTAGTGAGTCTCCTGTTTCCTACATCTGACCTGAAGCATCCAGTAGTTACCCCCACCATGTTGTTCATGGGGCAAATATTAGCAAAAGTGAGAGTTAATACCTCGATCTGGATAAGTTCAAATAAATGTTTTGTCATTGTGAAATTGAATGGTATTTCATGCCTGAATACACTTCTTCTTCCTTAATTGTTTTTGTTTTACTGCACTGTACATGAGAATTATTGAATATTAACTTTTAATAGTAGTTCAACTGAATTTATGCATTACAATTTACAAAAAATATTTAGTTTTTTTTTTTTTTCACTTCCAGAGTCCTGTGCAATCAAACCGAGATATCTTTGCTGGTCTGTTTATCTGTACTTTGTTCTTAGAGGTAGGTGAAATGAAAGCCAAGCATACATCATGTACTGTCATTATCAAAGATATAAAATAAGACATAACTTGGATTAAGATTGGCTGAAATTCTAAGACATATTACTATTAGCTGGTACACTTTGTTAGCTACCATTATTAGAGAGCAGTTGGGATTGAATGAAAATTTTCCAGGACTCTTCATCTATTTTTTGTTACATTTGTTTTAGTACATTTCCCTTTCCAAGAGGTATGTCCCTGAAGTCATAAACTTTTTAAGGGGTCTGCTTTTCCTAGCTTCGAAGAAGGATCCCAATAAATGTAAGCATCACTTAATATTTGTTGGAAGTGAACATAATTGAAATGAATTTTAAGTATGGAAGCCTAAATTATAGGAATGGTATAGACCATTTTTGAACACATCGCATTGACTCTCTCTTTATGTAAACTTGTCTACATTAATTATAATTGAAGAAAAATGTACTTTCAATCAAGTTGAATTATTTCTTTCAGTGGAAGATGTTGTCCATCCTTTTAAACCTGTTGGGAAGGTAGATCTGCTTGAAATAAAGGGAAAAACTGCGAAGTAAGTTGTTTTCATATGAAAGTTATTTTTCTTGCTTAAATGTGGTTCTCGATACTTTTAAAAAACGATTCTGTTAGATATTCATTTTAGCTTTAATAAATATATATATTATCCTGTCACACTTTCAGGTCAGTTGAAATCAAACCATTTACAATATCCCAAACGTTTGCCTGCAAAGACTTGCGTCAGTTAAGCACAGATGAGTTTAGGTGAGTTTTGAAATATTGTGTCGCTGTTATACTATTAAATATTCATAAATAAATTAATGTAAGTTCAGAGAAACAACTAGGTTAAGCCAGTACCTAAAAAATAAGAGCACAAGACTTTCTTAAGTCCCCCTTCCCCATTAATCATTTGTTTTAATTGGCTTGATAGTAGTTTTATTATGTGATGTGTAAAATTTTGCCGGTTTTTATTTAAAAATCATATTTGTATTTATTAGGATTTCTTTTGATTCACTAGGGTTTGTGCAACATGTCAGTCCCTACGGTTGCTGCAGGAGTTTGCAGTATTATATGAAGATCTCCCTGCATATAAAGAAATCTTCCAGCCACTCAGATATATATGCAGTAAACTTCCTACAGAAAAGTACCCAGAAAAAGTACAGGTATATATATGATAGTTGAAAAAATTGATAATGCAGTATCAACTCACATTAATATTGAACTTTTTTTTTGGCAAATGTGTCTAATTACCAGAAAAGCACAGTATTATTTCATAACTTCATTCTATCCATCAGAGTGCAGAATAAGTAGAAAGTACAATGGCAAATTTTTAGAGCAGCCAAAATGCTTGGATGCTAAATATGTATAAAATAAAAGAGTTAAGTGTTTCAATTGGTCTTAGATTTTTAGCAGTCATAGATCTGTCATAGATGTTGGCATCACTTATGAAAGCTTAACTTTCATTCTGTTCTGATATCAGAAACAGGTCAGTGATTTGATTCAACAACTTGAAAAGAAGAACCAAAATACAAGAAACAGTTTAACCATGCAAAAAAGGCCACCACCCATGCTCAAGATGTTTGAGCCAAAGATAGAAGAAAGGTAAAGTCTTTTATCTCAGTGGCTTTTTAAGGCTTTTCAACAGTGGCAGTATGAACAAAAACCTGACACATAAACAGCCACTTCTAAATCAGAGTTTATTATTGTTATTATTAGGGACACTGATGAATTTGGTAGAAACAAAACTGGTGCCTGGATTCTTTGTTTTCATAGTGCTTTCAAGATTAAAGTAATACATATTTATGGAGAAAATCATATACAGCATTGTCTGCTATCTCTAGCATATTTAGGATTTTATTATTTAGCTTTGATGGGAGGAAGAAAAGGGGTGGCACCCGTGAGTTCAGAGACAAGCAGAGACTGCTTCACAAGCACAAGAAAGAGATGAAATCTGCTGTAAGAGAACTGAGGAAAGATTCTCAGTTCTTGGCTAGACAAAGGTTGGAGGAGAGGATGAGCAGGTGAGCAAAATGCACAGAAATATTGCAAATCAGGTCTTCACAAATGGAAAATTTCTTAAGTTATTTATCTTTAAGTTGATTTGTCAATAACTGTCTTTTTTGTTTTAAGCAGTAACAAAGAACATGACATATAATTTTTTTTTTGTTTTAACCAGTAACAAAGAACATGATATATAAAATTATATATTAAAAAGATAATTTTATTTAATCAAAAGACATGCTCATACAGATATATTTGTACATAGATGTGACACTGAGGTTCAATAAAGCTGCCAAAGTCACATTTTGCTAAAAAGTTGGACACAAATATTATACTTGCCTTATCATGAATCTTATTAAAATTTATGGATTGTAAATGTACTTATATTAATTTTTAAACTCCAGGGATGCTGAAAGGAAGAGGAAAGTGAAGGAAATCTATGGCATGTTGGCGAGTCAAGAGGGGGAGTTTAAAGCCATGAAAAGGAAAAAAGATAAACCTGTGATATGAAAGAAACTGGAAGCTGAGAGAAATTGGTACCCAGCATTTTAAATAGGTTGTTGAGAAACACCAGTTGAGGTGTGATATCCGTGTAGGTAATGCCACAGGTCTGCAGGTACTCTGTGCTGTATTAACTCTGGGGCCGGTTTCACAAAGCAGTAGTTAGTTAGAACAACTAACTACTGAACTACCTCGCTAACGAGCATACTAAGCGATTTTCGAGGGGTGTTTCACGAAGCAGTCGTTAACTCATCGCTAAGTTCAGTCGTAAAGTTCGGTCGTTAGTTCTCTCGTTACTCACTGTAGTCTCGAAACCGTCTGCCGGAAGTGGAACTCTTGCGTAATAGTGTCACGAAAGCACTAACTCTCCAATTTTTGGTGGCTGGAAATGCATAAGAACGTCTGCTTTGAGGTCGTCGTAAAGGATCTCCACCACCTTTTTGCCGCTCTTTTTGTCACAGCTAGGCGCAACCTCTCGTAAATTGCATCATCGTGTGTATATTCTAATATATTCTGCCTTTCATGAAAACGTCGTAGTCTACGTTGCCGTCTGGCGGTACGGATAGCAAGAAAAGTAGCCGCCATATTGGATACAAAGACAAACGACAGATAACGGTAACTAAGCAACCTTTTTATTTCACTCATTACGCATGCGTACGATGAAACTCTAGAGTTAGCGACTGGTCTGACCAGTCGTTAAATATCCAAGGCAACAACGAGACAATAACGAGCGAGAGAACTAGCGACTGCTTCGTGAAACGGCACTACAACTAGCGAGAGGCTAACTACCGATCGCTAACTAACTACTGCTTTGTGAAACCGGCCCCAGTGCAGACCACAGTCACAGTGACAGTCTCAAGTACTGGCATTATTTTTTGAAGACTCTTTGGTAACTGTGTGGTTATGTTGCACCATTTGGCAAAGGTAATTTTCGGAGAATTTGCAGTGATTAATGTGAAAATTTTCAAATAACCACCAATGTATACAAAATGAGGCTCATAGGCTCTAAAGCATGGTGCAGGAGTTTAACAATGTAGTTTTACCAAGTTAAATTACAAGTCAATGAAATATGAAAACATTTTTACCACAAATGTGGCACTTACTTTAAGACTATAATACAATAACCAAGTAGAATGTTAACTCAATATTTAT
Source organism: Lingula anatina (assembly GCF_001039355.2). The sequence goes on along the minus strand of NW_019775452.1, from coordinate 263,500 downwards.
TTATTGACTGAAGAAAATTAAATGCCCAGGGCTACCTTTCTTTTATATTTTGTTTTAAATTTATTTTCTCAATTTACTGCAAATGTCTGTACAGTGTGTTCTATTTTGTGGAGCTGCTGTAATAAACGACTGAAAAATCACACAAGTACTCAATTTTCCTTAAATTTTGGTAGTGGCCATTCAAATCCAGCATCATAAACCAATAAGTTTGCAAGTATTTTTGCAAACCTCCCAGTTTTCAATTCAAAAGGCAATTGAGAAGTTGGATGAATAATTTGCATAGAGTAAAAAATTCTTTAAAAATAATAACTGCTGCCTTGGAATTCTTGCAAAAACAAACTAGTGCTTATGTAACTTCTGCAGCAATGATGGACTGAATTCAAATAAGTCTCTATGTCTTGGTTATTATCAGCCAATTCTACTGACATCCAGCACACAGAATGTTGCTCTGCACATGGGGCAAGGTGCTTTTCCACTTAGCCACAGCTCTGGTTTCTGTTGATCCTGCCTGCTGGCAAACCATTTGCCCATACAGTCTATACACCACAGTGGCCTGCAGTAACACTGCTTGCACTCTCCTTCTTCTGGCTGATCACATAGCTTCTGTAGCTTTGTATTGGCTGGAACCAGCATGCAGCCAATACAGGAATCAAGTTCCTAAAAAAAGAATTTTAAATTATTCATTTATTTACCCATTTGTTTATTAACAATGAGTAATATCAAAATCTGTGTCATTTTAGCAATTGACTATTTAATGTAAACTTCAGTCAAAGAAAACATAGACGCAAAATAAATACATAAAAAAATAACATCACAAGTACACTACTTTTAAATTTGTGATGTTTCAACTATTCTTTTCTTTTTAATTTGCCAAGTAATGATAAAATATGAACATTGCAATGCATCCTTTGCAAACCTACCACATCCTGTGCCACATTAAACCTTGCATTCTTGTCTATCTGTTCTTTAAAAGCAAGAAGAAATCTGTCTCCTAGGGACTGATGGATTACTATCTCACGGGCATTGCGCACTGGAGCTTGAAGCTTCTCCTTCAGATCTCCATACTCTAGGGAATTTAACCTGCAAAAATAATTTTTTATAGAAATGTAAAAATGATCATTTCAAAATTAAAGTGGCAAAAAGTGCATTTCTTGTATAAATACAGATACAAGTAATTTCTTTAAAAAATCATTCACATTTGACATTAACCACTGCTCAGTCTAAAGTTCACTGCACCATTTACAAGTTCAATAAAACTCATAGAAGGAAATGCATTATTCTTTTATGCTCTTTACCAGAGCAGGATAGGTTGCTCTTTAACAAACAGTATAGGCCATACTTGACACCATTTGTTATAGGCAAAGGCTCACCTGATCACAAAAGACTGAACATGTTCATTGATAGAATCAACAGTGATATTTAGAAACTGGACTCCCTGGAAACTTTCTGGCGAAATCTCATGTTCCTCAGCACCGCTCAGTGTTAAATGCATGTCTCTTTGATGTGCAACATTAAGATGGTATGCTGCTGTCTGTATAATCCATGAGTCTGTCACATACAATCTTCTACCTGGTACTCCAGATGTAAACTTGTTGATTCGGCGGAACTCAACATCAATAGAGGATGCAACTGCTCTCCATGAATCCCCGTTTCCTAGATAACCTAAATTTTTGGCTATTGGATGGTTGTTCCACTTTTTCAGGGACCAGAAATATGCCAGCAGACATACACAAAAAGGAATGATAAGGGAGGCAGCAAGGTATATCTTCCAGTAGAAACTTGCTCTGTGGAGATGATATAAGTGCAAGTCTTGTATGGCAAATCCTATAATGAAGTAGTATCCTAAAATGACAAAAATATACATTTATCATAGGACGAATAAAACAATAAAAGTGCCCAGGTCTTATCTTGGCCTTATTTTATTTCAGAATAAAGTACAATAGACTGATTAGTATGAGTTAATTCTTCGTTAATATATTTTCGAAATCTTTTCTTAGGTAACAAGTGTCAATATATGAGTGCTTACCAAGAGGAATAAAGGAATGAATGATAGCAGTGGCAGTAGTTCTTCTGATGTGGTAATAGATAAAATTCATTTCTTCACTGCCAAGATAACTGGACAACAGATTTTGCACAGTAAGTCCCCCATGAACAAATTCTGATGGTGGCGCAACAAAACAAGCCGCTAGCATCCAGTACACCAGAGTAACCAGCCAGTATTCTGGCCCGTATACAACGGTTGACATTTCAGAGACACTTAAGAGAAAACATTACAAAAAGATAATCGCATTCATGTTTTGCAACACGTTATCACTTATTGACGGAAGCCATCTCTTATATAAGGAGGAAAGAATCTCTGAACATGAGCATGCGCATTTGTTATTTCTTTCCACATAAGAATGGCGCCGTTGAGTTGGGAACAGCTGGATAAGGGTGCTTATTTTCTGAAATAACGAGTCGAATCAGTTTTTATCACTCTCAAAACAAGCACAATGTCTAGGCATAGGCATGTGCGTGGCATGAACTTTCATGACGGTAAGTGTATGAAGATTTTTCACTGCGCAAGCTTGTTGTTTACATATGTAGGATGGGGAACATTTCCAACGTAAAATAAGTTTCTAAATCCTGCAACGTGTACACTTGTAGTAGGAGAGGCTGTTATAAATAAACATTTAATTTTAAGGTTTATGTTCTTTTTGCGTTGATAAAGAAAAAAATAATGTGTATATGTTTTCGTAATTATGCAGTTTGAAGTAACATGTTCTTCTCTGATAATGGCAAATCCGAACATATGATTTTCCCTATATATTTTCATAGCTTTTTATTTTTATTAATTATTTACAAATATTGTAAGGGGTGTACGTACTTTTTATATACAGACCAAAAGTATTATGACAACATATATGAATTCCTTGCAGAGTGTGAGCATGAAGATGACATATATGGTCATTCTATTGAAGATGACTACTGTATTTCACCTGGCACAGGTAGGAACAACTGTGGCATTCTGCTCTGCAAGTCCACTGTGTACAATTGTAAATTTACCATGGATATTGTTTAAATTATGTAATAAGTTAAGTTGTGTGTGTCAAAATCATGAGATGGGGCAAATATTCATTCAAATTTTGTGCAAAATGTGTCATTGGTCACCCATTCAAATGATATATGAAAACTCTAAGTGTGTGTGTGTGTGTGTGTGTGTGTGCGTGCCTGTTTTTTTTGGGGGGGGGAGGGAGGCAGAAGGGATATATTATAAGTGGAATCTTTGCTTTTTTTTAGCTGCCCAGTTTACATTTGACCGCAACCAAGGCCATTCACTGTCAGCCTTCATGTCACAAGATGATATTCCTGAAGAAGAGGAAGGAAGTGAGAGTGACAGTCCAGATCCCTTAAATGATTCCAGAAACTACAGGAGGCCCCTTCTAAATGATGTAGATGAAGGTACCTAAATGTTTTATAAGGTGTAAATTGAATGTTAATTCATCCTTGAATCAAATACAAATTTATTTATTTTAATACTTACATATACATTAGAATGCATATCCTTTCATTTTTTGCAGCTCGTTTGAATTCTTGCCTTGATGGTATAAGAGATGTGATGGGTGAAGCCTTTCCAGAGCATGTGCTTGTGGAAGCTGTTCTCAGCAATGGATTCAATATAGAGAAAGCTCTGAATGCACTCCTTACAAAGCAGTCAAGTCCAGGTTATTCACTTTCTCTTTAAAATTTTTCATATTGAACATAAAAATCTGCTTGGCAAATAAATTTACATATCAAGTTATATCAAGAAGTATCTTAGTATTATACTATAGGCATTCCTGCATCTAGATATGATGAAAGGTGTATTAACACCATGATCATGATTAATTTCAGTTAAAGAAAAACCTCCAGAGATTGCTCAAGAGCAGAGAAAATTTCGAGGTAAGACTAGTCTGACTGTTGAAATTATAGACATATTGTTTGATCAAATAGAATTTTTTTTTATTGTCACAAGTAGGACTTGAATGTTTGGCACCTTTCATTTTTCCCCGTCAATTATTTAGTAAACCATTTATCATCTTGTGGTATGTTTATTTACTGTAACACTAACAGTGCATGTGCTCGTGTGGAGATGACAGACAAACTCCGCTAATATAATGCCCTTATGTTTGTTTTTCATGTGCACTTTTACTTTGTCTGCTGCTGCCTGATTGGATTCCATGGTATATTGTTTGCTTGGACTGTGGCTCATCTAAGGTAAGATTCATCTGATATTACTAAAAATCTATCTCTTGATGCTCAATCCATACAAGATATTAAAACACAAAACACAAACACTTCAAATGCTAACAATGCAATCCAAAGTGGTCTTATAAAGCCCAAGAAACTTGACTTTTGGGGTGGTTTAAAACCTGACTCACCAGTAGGCAACAGAATCAACACTAAAGCCCCTACTTCCACCAGTAATGTATCTCTGGCAAAGACCCAACCAGAAATTCAGAATAAAGGTGGAAAGAGTGTACTCTCTCAGCTTGCTAGCCAGCATACTCAAAACACCACAGATGGCAATTCTGTGCTATCACAACTTGCTACACGGCATTTTCAAGCTAAAGACATTGGGCAGCAGTCAACTCTGTCACAACTTACTGGTGCAAAACTGAATGGAAGTCCAGCACTGTTTAATCTTCCTAATCAACAATCAACTTCTAATTCATCTGGACAGCCATCATTATCACAACTGGCTTCACTGCACTCTAAAACTAGTAAAAGTGGGAATTCTACGTTATCACATCTTGCTGCTCAGCATTTGGAATCTAACGTGGTTGGGGGTCCCTCCCTATCCCAGCTTGCTGGCCAACACTCCAAAACTGTTGCATCCAGTCAATTGCAGTTTTTGCAGTCTCCAAACCCTACTCTTCAATCAAAAACACAAGGGGAATCGAACCTTTTTCAAAATATGTCAGTGCTGAGGCCATCCCCCCAAGTGCCTTCGACTGGTATAAAAGATGTGGTTACAAAATCTTCAGATGGTTCTCAAGTTATAGACTTGACATCTGCTGTGCGTAAGAAAGATCAAAGAAATTTGACTGGGCAAACTACTCAGAGTTCTATTAAAGAACCCAAGTCACTGATGTTTACAAAAATTGAAAAGTCACTGAACAAACCTGCTGTTGGTATCAAATTACTGTTATCAGAACTCCCCAAAAACATTTCAAAGTACTGTTCAAAACCCTCACAATTTGGGAAAACTATAGTTTGCTCCCACTGTGGAAAGCAGAAGCCAGGTCGAACAAATAACAGACAACTTAAAAAGTTTTGTTTTGCAAAACAAATGACCAAGAATCCCACTGCTCAAAATTTGAAACACATAAAATTATTTGATTTCTCGACCCCTTCACCAGATGATATTGTTAAAGAAAAGCAGAAGGGAGCATTTGGAAAGCAGAAGTTGACAGACAGTAAGTGGCCTTGAAGTCTGAGATGCTATAATTTTCTCTATTCTGCTATGTATTTATTTTCATGTTTGAACCTCTCCCTCTATTTAGGAATTATTTTCTTAAGGACAGTTTTTTTTTTCATTTAATTCAAAATACAATAGCTAAAAAATGTTTAAACAGAACCCTTGGCATCTATACCCTACTAAGTAGAAACGTCTTGTGATAATAGTTTTCTATTCACAAGCTGTCTGGTTGCAAATGTATCATTATAAATTGCCTTCGTTTCCCTCTTTTTGTAGTTTGAAAGTTTGATAGTTTACTTAAGGTTGTTGAAGTTGTTTTTACATTGCTGAACCAGGGGTGCCTAATATGGGTTTTAATTTTTATAACTTATATTCATTTCAATTCAGTTTTTAAAAGCAGCCTAAGATTAACTTTTCATTCAGGAACCAATCTCAATACAGAGTTCAAATTAGACAAACCACCTGCTGGAGATGATTGGCATCAGAAAAATATCCAGGTCAAGGACAATGAAATTGAGGTCAAGGCCAATGATCTGGCCAATGGATCTGAAGGAGTGAGGATGACATTTTCTAAGACAGCAACACCGGCAAAGGGTTTCACTCTAAAAGACAATGACAAAAAAGCAGGTTTAGGTTTAGCTGGAGGCGACTCTGACAATGTGGATAGTGACAAGGAAGAGAAAGTAAGAAATGCCAATGTTGAGGCATCGCCACTGAGGGGCAGCAAGGCAGTTGATGGGGCTTGTGCAACTCCTGGAATTACTAGGAGTGTTTCCAGGTATTTTTCATTTCCCTTTGTTTCAGAAAAATTTAGAATCGGTTTACTCAGAAACAAAGTAACTTGAGTCTGCTTGTACAGATTTGTACAATACTGTCCGAGTTTCTGTATTTCAGCTCTTGCTACTTTTGCAAGTTTAGTAATTTTGCCAAAGATGATTATATAGAATGGATAAGTATGATTTTGTTGCTTTTATAATGCTATTTTGCCAAAGGGCACATATTGGATCAAATATGACCTGGCTGAAAGTTATTCGTTTTAAAGAAAAAAGGCTAGGTTGTGTTTAAAATGGTACAATATTAATTTGAGGATATGATTTTTTCTTTAACTAATTTTGTTCTAGGACCAAACAGGATAAAGTTGATGTCCAAAAAGAGATAGAGAAAAGAAAAACAGGAAAGGAATTGCTAAATTTGGTTGTCATTGGTAAGTCTAAATTATGTCTGTTAAAGTTGAGAAATGGCAGTATTGTGGTGTAGACAGCAAGCTTTGATTTATAGTTTTTGTTGGCATAGGTTATTTAAACCAAGATTACAAAAGAATTCATCTCACCATAACAAACTGTAAAGTGGTTACTGTTACTTTAGTTTTGAAGATATGTAGGATTGTAAAAAAAATAAATAAATAAATAAATTTAAAAAACCAGCATATTTGGTGAAATATTGATATGTGATGAAATTGCAAATTGTGTCCTTTTTTAAATTCACCCATTTTATTATTTTTATGCCTCCAGGTCATGTGGATGCAGGCAAAAGCACTCTGATGGGTCATCTTCTGTATCAACTTGGTTTTGTGAACAAGAAACTTATGCACAAGTATGAACAGGATTCAAAGAAGATAGGCAAAGCATCGTTTGCATATGCTTGGGTCCTTGATGAAACAGAGGAAGAGAGGTAGGTGTGGCACAGCAAGAGTTATGAAGAAACCTTAAGAAAATAGGTTTTAGCACTCTTGACAAACCAGAAATTGTAAAAATGAATGCATTTGGTGGTAGGATTTGTTTACTTTTTAATGATATACAAATCTAGTTTAAATAAAAACGGGGAAAATGTAGCTCTTTTACCTAAATGGTTTAAGATCAGATAAGTTTTAAATGTTAATTTTTATGTATTTTTTAACTTTTAAAAATTTTATTCCTCTCTTTATTGTAGGAGCCGTGGTGTCACAATGGATATAGCTCAAACCAGATTTGAGACTGACAACAGGATAGTTACCCTGCTAGATGCACCAGGACATAAAGATTTTATTCCCAATATGATAACAGGTATAGAATAAAAGCAATTTACAGATCAAAGACACGTCACAGGACCATTTTAATCCAGATAATTCTTTCAATAAAAATGCCAAATATTTGTTAAATTTATGTTATTGCATTTTGATACTGAAAATACTGAAGTTAATGTTAAAATGTAGATTATTGTATTTTGATTTCTTTAAATTGACTCATATATTTGAAATACATGTCAAGTTTTATTGGGAGCCCGGATTAAGGGTTTTTTAGAAAAGTTAAATATATTTCTCTATGCTGATGTATAAAATATGAAAATTTTCTTGAAAATTCTTCCTTTTTCTCTTAAATCTAGCTTTTCCATAATCATTTTGTTAATTATATTTTCCCAGTCTTGTCTAGGTTTTTACTTGTCATTCTGAATCATTTAGGTGCTGCTCAAGCTGATGTAGCAATTATGGTTGTGAATGCCACCAAAGGAGAGTTTGAAACTGGCTTTGAAGCTGGTGGTCAAACCAGAGAACATGCCCTTTTAGTCAGGTCTTTAGGTAAGTCACCATACATCAAGAGGCCAAAATAAGATTATGTTTATCAACAATTATAGTACTTAACACATTTTTTTTTAGATTTAGTAGAAATTGTTTCATGACCTGCTTGATATTATGATATAAGCAGTAATTTAGTTTACACTTACAATTTACTTGGAATCTTGGTACCCTCTCATGTCTACACATGCATACTGTATGTCCTTTTATCATTGAATGCACTTTTACATTTATTGCAAAAACAGAAAAGAATCGGTCATTTATTTTGAACTTTTGATTAAATACTTTAGAAGACTTTCCATCTAAATTATCCACATTTGTTTTCAATCAGGCGTATCGCAGCTTGCTGTAGTGGTCAACAAAATGGACACAATTGAATGGTCAAGGAAAAGATTTGATGAAGTAACCCAGAAGATGAAACAATTTCTGAAACAGGCAGGGTTTAAAGAGGCTGAATTGAGCTTTATTCCCTGCAGTGGTCTTGGAGGTGAAAACCTAACCAGGGTAACAGAGGCTAAGCTCCAGGAATGGTACAAGGGTCCCACATTATTAGAACAGATAGGTGAGGAATGTGACACATCANAATGATATACAAATCTAGTTTAAATGAAAACAGGGAAAATGTAGCTCTTTTACCTAAATGGTTTAAGATCAGATAAGTTTTAAATGTCAATTTTTATGTATTTTTAAACTTTATTTAATTTTATTCCTCTCTTTATTGTAGGAGCCGTGGTGTCACAATGGATATAGCTCAAACCAGATTTGAGACTGACAACAGGATAGTTACCCTGCTAGATGCACCAGGACATAAAGATTTTATTCCCAATATGATAACAGGTATAGAATAAAAGCAATTTACAGATCAAAGACACGTCACAGGACCATTTTAATCCAGATAATTCTTTCAATAAAAATGCCAAATATTTGTTAAATTTATGTTATTGCATTTTGATACTGAAAATACTGAAGTTAATGTTAAAATGTAGATTATTGTATTTTGATTTCTTTAAATTGACTCATATATTTAAAATACGTCAAGTTTTATTGGGAGCCCGGCTTAAGGGTTTTTTAGGAAAGTTAAATATATTTCTCTATGCTGATGTATAAAATATGAAAATTTTCTTGAAAATTCTTCCTTTTTCTCTTAAATCTAGCTTTTCCATAATCATTTTGTTAATTATATTTTCCCAGTCTTGTCTAGGTTTTTACTTGTCATTCTGAATCATTTAGGTGCTGCTCAAGCTGATGTAGCAATTATGGTTGTGAATGCCACCAAAGGAGAGTTTGAAACTGGCTTTGAAGCTGGTGGTCAAACCAGAGAACATGCCCTTTTAGTCAGGTCTTTAGGTAAGTCACCATATATCAAGAGGCCAAAATAAGATTGTGTTTATCAACAATTATTGTACTGAACACTTTTTTTTTTCTATTTTTTTTTTTTTTTTTTTTTTTTTTAG
>NW_019775452.1:180645-253612 GCF_001039355.2 Lingula anatina | reverse complement strand
TTTTTTTTTAGATTTAGTAGAAATTGTTTCATGAGCTGCTTGATATTATGATATAATGAGTAACTTAGTTTACACTTACAATTTACTTGGAATCTTGATACCCTCTCATGTCTACACATGCATACTGTATGTCCTTTTATCATTGAATGCAATTTTACATTTATTGCAAAAACAGAAAAGAATCGGTCATTTATTTTGTACTTCTGATTAAATACTTTAGAAGACTTTCCATCTAAATTATCCACATTTGTTTTCAATCAGGCGTATCGCAGCTTGCTGTAGTGGTCAACAAGATGGACACAATTGAATGGTCAAGGAAAAGATTTGATGAAGTAACCCAGAAGATGAAACAATTTCTGAAACAGGCAGGGTTTAAAGAGGCTGAATTGAGCTTTATTCCCTGCAGCGGTCTTGGAGGTGAAAACCTAACCAGGGTAACAGAGGCTAAGCTCCAGGAATGGTACAAGGGTCCCACATTATTAGAACAGATAGGTGAGGAATGTGACACACAACAAGTGCTCTGTGCCTTTTGTTTCACAAATGATATAGTTGTATCAAAAAAAGAGTAGCAATCATGGCAATCATTGAAGGTAACTTTCAAAAATACATTTTGTTACTTTCCAGATAAATTCAAAGCCCCAGAGCGCCTGGTAAACAAACCATTTAGGATGTGTGTTTCCGATGTGTTCAAAGGGATGGGGAGTGGGTTCTCCATCAGTGGTCGTCTGGAGGCTGGTAGTGTGCAGGCGGGAGACAAGGTGGTTGTAATGCCAGCAGGAGAAACTGCCACTGTAAAAAGTGAGTCACCAGACAGTTCTGTCAAATAATTTTAATGTAGACACTTGGTGTTTCATATTTCAAATTCAATGAGTGTGCATGTTGTGCTTATTTCAGTTAACATTAAAGTCGATATTAATTTAAGAACCAGTTTGAACTTTTTAGACAAATCTATACCATTTTGCCTTCAACACCTACTGAATATAAAAGTATGCCATTTACTTGGACTTCTACATAATACTATTGGTTAAAAAATATATGTCATCTCAAATATTTGTATGTGTGTGTGTGTGTGTTTATATACATTTAGTTAAACATTTTGCATGCAACAGATGTAAATAATGCTCCTTTGCTAGATCAGTATGAACAGAACTGATCATACATATTAGAAAAGAAATGTCCAGCAAGTCCAGTTTCTGTAGTGATTGCTGAACTGAAGAAATAAATGTTTATTTACAGGTGTGACCATTGATGAAGTGCTATGTCCCTGTGCCTTAGCTGGTGACAATGCTATTGTCACTGTTACTGGGATTGATATGTCCAATGTGCACATAGGTAAGACTGAGCATAGGCACAAAGAGTGTGTCATTTTGATATACTTGATTGGAATGAAAGCTCAATATAAAATGTTCTGAGCAAAACAATAAGAGGGAAATTTGTGTAGCTCAGGATTGTATTAATGTGAAGTGTATCAGAAAGCATGAATTGTTTTGAGAAATAAAGTGCCTAATAGAAAATGATCTTAAGTAATATTTCTTGTCTGTTTTCCAAGTTTAAGTTCTGGTATAGGAAGTTAAATATTAAACCATCTTAGGAAATTGATTAAGTTAAGACGTGTTTAATACTTTCCTGTTTACCTTCAGGGAGTATCCTTTGTGACCCCGCCAACCCAATTAAGTCAGCAACAAGAATAAAAGCGAGAGTGGTCATCTTTAACATTGAAGTGCCAATAACTAAAGGTTTTCCGGTGAGTGGTAGTAATGTTGAAAGCTTTAAATGAAGATTAAAATTTACCAATAATTTTTGACAGTTACTGTACGAGTTCTCGAAGTTTAGGATGTACTTTTTGTTCATGGAGTTTTATAATGCTATTGTCTTCAAGTAATTCAGATTATTTTTCCCTTTTTCAAAAAGGTTGTTCTCCACTACCAAACTTTGAATGAGCCTGCCACCATCAGAAAACTGATTAGTCAATTACACAAATCAACAGGGGAGGTTGTTAAGAAAAAACCAAGGTAAAGGAAATGCCAAACATTATCATGATCCTTTTTTTAATACAATGTAAGAGGTGATAAATGAAGAATAATCATATAATTGCTTTTATTCCCAGATAATATTCCAGCAGATGTTCATGTTTACTTTGTGTTAATGATTAACACTTGCTGTTTTAATATTTTATTCAGGTGCTTAACTAAGAACATGAATGCCGTGATTGAGATAGAAGTGGGACGGCCAATATGCATAGAAATGTTCAGAGATTACAAAGATCTGGGTAGATTTATGCTACGTTACAGCGGCATGACCATAGCTGCTGGTCTAGTCACAGAAGTAAGTTTTCCTCATATGTATTATAATTTTCTTTTGATGAAATCCATCACTGTGTTATGTGGCACTTCACTCTATGTATTTTATATTGTTCATATAACAAGATTTAAATTATTTTTATATATAACGCTTTATAAAACAATACATTTCTTTTCCGTTTCTAGATCATTGAGAGCAAAGCAAATATGGGTTAGAGCCATGACCATTTTAAATGGACACTCCATGGACAGGGGGCAGAGGCTACATATAGAAGATAGCAACGTTGACTTTTATCCCAGCATAAGCTCGATAAAAAGAAATCTTAGATACTGAATTCAAGGATTAGGTGCAATACTCCAGAAGGTCTAGATTGCACCAAGTTTTAACAGAGACAAATATTTACTGTTTTTAGATGATTTCTTCATTTTGATGTGAAACAGCGAATTGGGGAACTTAAAAATAAATGTGATTGTTAACAAAAGCTTTGTTTCTCGAACACCATTATTTTTTTGATTAAAGAATAGAGAATGCCTTATTTGCCCATTTAGGTCCAAGGTCAACCTCCCAGTATTAGCAATCTGCCACCAAATGAGAACAAACTGTATGTGAAGATCACATTAATATGGCAAAAAAGTTTGTCCAAAAATTAATTCCTAGTTGCCAGATACAAGAGTTGACTAAATTCTCACACAAAGGGCTCTTAGTCAGAAATTTGGAGGGTTCCATTACTGGAAGTGAATTCTTAGAAGCAATTCAAAGACGTCCACAGGTGAAGAACTTAAACTTCATATGCAGTTCACTTGTTTTATTACTGCTAATCATGTACAGTACAAAATGGCAAACTGCTGCATTGACATCTTCAGATTACTCTGAAAAGTTTTTAAAATTGCCTTGCCCAATATTCTAGCACTGAAATTGTGGGATTTTCCACAAAAAATGTAACCTACATAATGACTTGACTGCACTTTCAACTGTAACCAAATAGGTCTAATTGTTTCACTTATAGACTTATCATTAAGCATAAAAGGTGCCATAGTGTTTATATACAAATAAAGTAGTATACTACCTACAAACTAATCTGACCTTAATTAAATGCATCACATAAGCACTGAACCCCAACTGCCAAGTATTAATACTTGAAATATTAGTCCCCTTCACCCTTTACACAGTAGTATCATACCCTGCAGACAAAATCTATGACTAACTTGAGGATCAACCATTACCAAGTCTACAGAGACCAATGTAAAATCAACTTGAGCTCAATTAATATATTATCTACCAGCAACATTTTCTCTCTTTGTGTTTCACATGGCATGAAGAACATCCACCCAACATGACCAAGTTCTTCCAGAAAGCCTGTAAGTTGGGACACTCTAGATCAAAACAAGAGCACCTAAAAAACAAATCTTACCTTAACAGATACCTTAAAGGAAATTTCTTATTGAAAGAAATTTGAGCCTTTGTCTAAGATATGACAAGTAACAGTATGCATATTCACAAATATACAAAAGAAAAGTTGGACAACCACTATTCTGCCAGCCAAAGGAGTAAATGCTACTAAATTTGAGGAATAAGGGTGGATTTGTGCAGTGCCCCCAAAAAGATTAATAATATAGTTTGGCTTATAGCCCTGGGATTATTCTCATCCAAAATAACCATCTGTACTATCTAATTTTTTAGATTCTTATACTATTAATAAAATATTTAGAGGGTTACAGACTAATATTCTGTTTAATCTTTTTAACACTGATATTTTAAAAAGGTAGATCGTACTCCAGCATTCTGAGCCAATAAATATAACAAATCATTTTTCATTTCAACTGGTCCTATACAACAATGTGGAATTTTACATATTTAAATCATTTCTTAACAATACTCTGTGGCTTGTTCAGCATTTATATGTGAAAATTCATAACATCACAGCCTTCAGTCTGAAAATTACCATTTTCAAGACCATATTGTGGCAAGATACAAGCCAAATGACAACAGTCCTTCCAAAAATAATAATTGAAGATTAGTAAAATACATTGAATATTTCCTCCCCTTTACCTCCCTTTCTTTAAAATTTCAAAATGAAACAATTTATAATTATAAATACATGCTCAGTCCTCAACATGCTGCAAGGCCTACACACAGTGGTGTGAGCTATATAACCATAAGGGGTGACCCACTGGTTCAGCTACATAGCCTTACATTATCATTTTGATATACTAAGTAAATTTCAGCTCAATGTTTCAAACAACCTGTACCAACACATCCAGTTTGACATCCAATAGAGTCCACTACTATCTTTGGCATTCAACCAACCAGCACCCAATTCAACATTAAGTCTTTACCACTGCAACACACTCCTAACAAATCCACTTATACTGTTACAGTAGGTGGAGACACAACAGTGATCAAAATGTGACCTTAATCACCATGCATCAATTACAGCTTATTAACTTCCCTTTACGACTTTCCATTAATTCTACTTCGTAACAATTGGACTGATTTTTTTTTCAAAACCACTAGCTCTGAAATGAATTGGATTGATACTGTAATGCTGAACTGCCCTGATGGGGTTCACATGTCCCCTGAACAAGGAATGTTTGTAAGTGATGCTTTCCTGGATTTAATAGAATGTTTCACATTCTTATTTCATAAAAAAAAAAAAAAAAAGAAAAAATTAATTTTCCCTTCTGGCTTTCTTCTTCTTTTTCTGTGGCTTTGCCTCCAACCAATCATTACCTACAACAGAAAGAAATATATTTATGTTCTACAAGATCATAGCACTGAAGAATTGTGTAATACATTAGTGTAAGTTTTAAAAATCTACCCTGACCATAAAAACCTGTGACATTAAAAATTTCTTCTCAGATATGTTAATTTCTTGACTGCACTGTAAACTTACTTTCTCCTCCAAGCTCATCGAAGTTGACCTTGCTGTCATCAGTACTTGATGCGATAACACTTTCTGTTTTAGTGCTAGATTCAGTTGTATTGCTAGCACCTATAATAAACAAAAAAGAAACAAAAATCTCTTATAGTTATACTAGCAATTTTTATACAATTCAGTGGCTATTGTGACAGGCATGTTATTTCTTACCTAAGTTCCAGGGTGTCTTAAAAGGTATATGTAAATGCATTAATTATAAATCAGAAAATAACTTACCTTTTGTATCATTTTGTTGGTTGCTGAGACTAGTTTTGGAGTCAGCACCTTTTTTTGGCACTTGGGCTTGGCCACTTGGAGACGATGGACTAGATAATGTAGCATCCTACACAAGAAAAAAGTAGAAGCAATGAAAAATAATAAAAAGAATTTATCATTTGTGATCCAAAAGAACTAAGACACAAAGATTATCAAATGTATAAAACATATAAAATAAAATGTGTCAAAGCATCAAATTTCATCTAAACTCAAACCTCTCAAGAAACATTCAACAGAAAATGAATATTGACATCGGGGATTACTTTTTAAGAACATATTTTATCAAACTTATCAACACATCAAGAAGAAATGCATTACTCACTGCTGCTTCATTTTGATGAGACTGCTGCTTCTTATTCTTTTTCTTTGGTGTTTGAGAAGCTTTAGGACTTTCTCCTACATCCTCTGTACTCTTGTCTTTCACTGGCTTTTCATCAGCTGGTGTGGATTGAGCTGCAGCAGCCTTGGCTTCTTTCTGCTTAGCAGTTGGTTTTGTTTTCTTGTTACTGACTTCATGGAACTCTGTTTCATCTACAACCTTGGCCTAATATTTAAAAGTAATGTCCAATGAAAGAGTCAACTGACATTCACCACATTGCTTTATTTGATTATGGAATACACTGCCAATATTATAATAAAAACAAACAAATATGACTGTTATGAAAGTCTGGATATAAGACACCATTGTCAGGTATATCTGTTTAACACACAACACTGTACACTATATGAAGACTTACCACAACCTCTTCCGTTTTTAGTGGTTTTGTCTCTGTTTCTTGCTTGCTAGCATCCTTCTTTTCCTAAAATGGACAACTTTTAGTAACCATTATCAATATCAACAGTGTGGAAATATTCATCTAAACTGAAATACTTTGAGGATACAGATATATCAAAAAAGGGAGCAACAAATCTGACTTACAAGGACTCTTTCGACAAGATATGCATCAATACCACAGATCACTTAGATAAGTCAAATATTCACACCTGTTTCTTCTCTTTCTTTGACTTAGCAGACTTGGGTGTTGTGCTGCTGGGCTCCTCCTTCTTTTTCTTATCCCCTTGTCCCTGCAATTCTACACTGACTGACTCAGCACTGTCACCCTTTGCACCATCTTCCTTCTTATTAACACGCAGTTTCTTATCTTTGCGAGACAGTTGTGTCGTCCATTCTCCAACTAAAATTGCCCATAAAAATTATTAAATTGAATGAAATTAAAGGTTTCCAATATTTCTGTTTGCTTAAATCAATATGAATGCTTTAAAAAATTTAAGAGAAAATTTCAATTATTTTGAACAAATCCCGGTCTTTTTATCATAAATGTTTCAGGGTGTGAGCACTATTACCATGGAGAAGTTTATGAAGTGTGTGTGTGTGTGTGTGTGTGTGTGTGTGCATGTGTATGTGTGAGTGGTCTAGCCATGTGCACTAACCATCCTCTTCTGTGACCTCTGGTTTGCTTGCACTGGTCTCAGTTTTGTGGTTGGCTTTTGAGTTTGTGGCAGCAGCTTTTTTACCCTGCAGTCAAGTTAAATGCCAACTGATTACTTTTCTGACATACACAATAACCAATTAAGCAGAACAATGCAAACTACCTCTTGTAATGTGTTTGATTTAAAATACCACAGGTAAGTTCCAATTTAAAACATTACGACAATAAACCAAAACACTAATGCTGCCACATATTTTCAAATGTGAAAGTCCACTTCACCATTCACTTATTGAAAGGTCTTTGTCAACTTGAACTGAAACAAACCACTATATCAAAGAAAAATAATGCCATTTTATCAGCTGAAATAATCTTTACAGATTACCAGATACTGGATTATAAACCATTTTTTTTTACCTTTACTTTATTCTGCAGTGTTGGCTGCTTATTTGTTTGCTGATCCTGCTTGGATGTGGGTTGAGGTGGCGACACCTTGTTGGGGTCCTGGTTGCTTTCTGTTGGAACATGTCCGTTACTTGTGGATTTCTTGAAAAATATAAAAAGGCAATGCAATGTTTTAATCCATAGTTGATTTTTGTCATGCATTTTTCAGTAATTTAGTTTGTAGTTGAACAGCTTCTTAATGAATATTGAAGTGCATGTATACTGATACTGATAAATGACAAACTTATGTGTATTGCATATATTACCAGGTGTATCTCTCTTCCTCAGATAAAAAAAGATATTTCCTTATAATTTAAAGAAGCATCAAATATTGTTCACAATCCAAATATTTTGTCAATATAACCATATGAAAAAGCTCTAAATTATTCAATTTCTTTATCTCCACAAAATACTTCAAAAAATAAAATAAGCTTGAAAAAAAACAAGTTATTTCCATAAAATTAAGTGGCATGGACACAAACCGCAAAGTGAATTATATCATCAATCTCAATCTGAATTAACTCTACAATTACTCCACTCGGGTTTCGGGATTTGCCGGTGTGTCGATTCACATGACTTGCCATATGTGACTCGATTTGTCACCACTAGAATATGATTTCAAAATGAAGTGCATGGTTGCATTTAAACTAAATATATATATCGCTATTCTTGGGACATAGAATCAAAGCTCTTATTCTGTTATAACCACTTGTTACCTTTTGCTTCTTCTGTTTCTTCTGAGACTTCTTTTCTTCGTATTCGAAGTCAAAACTTGGAGGCTGGACGGGAGATTTGAATCCAAAGATCAATACTAAAAGAGCACAAAAAAGAACACCAGCTACAGGAGCCGCATATTGTAGTGTCACCACCTCCGACAGCTCCATGCTGTCACAGAAAAAGACTAAAACGGTGGCTAAACAGGGCACAGCTGTGAAGACATGGACTGACTGTCTGCTGACGTCGCAGCCTTCATTAGCGTCATCGAAACTTGTGTTCATGTGAAAGGGCTCGTAAAAAATAAGGCTGCAAGCGGAATAAAATTATTCTATACAACTAGCATAAATTTTGATTATCTTGAATCAATATTGTCACTGTTGGTGTGATTTATTTTATTATGATGTCAAATAGTTTTTATATATGAGTAAACGTTTTAATGAAAAATTCTGCTATTCCATGTTATTCCTTTTCGGAAATAATGATGACGTACAACACAAGAATGCTACAGCGTTGATCAAGTCAGATTGCGTGACATAATTACATCAACAACTTAATTGAGAGGTGAGTTTAGTTTTTTATTTGTAAAACAATGAATATTTCAACTAAAATCTGTTAATCTAACACTTAAAATTCAATTGGTTTATATTGTTTTTATCTTTCGGATTTACAATCTGTAAAATTGAGATGGAATGTTGCCATCTTGGAACGTTCAGTGACTGTGAGTCAGCGACAACAACAATCAACATTGGAATACTTCAAGACTTATTGTTGTTGTTGAATGAAGATCTAATCATGTCTGATAACATAGCAATCACTTGTACATGATTAGATCAACTAATTACCCTCAGGAAATAACTCAAGATACGCAGTTCATTTCTAGCTTTTTAGTTTCAGGTCGGCAATGGCAGATGAAGAAACTGGGGAAGATGATAGTTTGGTATCCTGTAAAAAGACTGACGTTACGACATGTGGAGGAGATTTACAGACAGCTTTTAAGAACTTGAAGGTTGATCCAGAATGGTATGCAAGGAATTTTGACACGCAAGACCATTATTATTTTTATTACAACATTTTATGATATTTTAACCTTTGATCCAACCCCATACAATCGATTGAGAAGGATAATAACTTTGTTTAAATAGACATTATTTCATTGTCATTAGTATAACACAAAAATTTCTATTGTAGGAATTCCAAAATGGTAGAAGACAAATCTTGCAAGCTGTTTGTATGCAGTTTATTATTAGGGTAAGTGAGTTATGAGTAATGCCTAACATAGAATGCTATGACAACTTGAAAGAATTTAATATGGGATTTTTGCACCAAATCTAATTATCTGATCTTCAAGAAAAAAAAATAGCAATTTTCACCTACTACATGTAGTACTCAAAAATCATATCTCAACTTGGAATTAATGTTTTTTTCACCATTGCGAAATAAATGACTTAGTTCAAAATAAATGCGATTCATTTAGACCACTAGTCTTCTTGATATTAAAAAAAAAGTTAACCAATGAACTTAAATTGCAGGGGTTAAATCATTTTGAAGGTCTGAATTGGGAAGGATGAGTAGTTTTCAGGATATTTGAGGGCATAACTTGACTGAGACATTTTCAAACTTAGGATTCACTGAATATGTAAATGTCACTGAATTATTACCCTTATCATCCTGATTTCTTTTCTTTTTTCTGATTATATTAATATTAGTCTTTTCTTGGTTCTGCAGAAAAAATTCATCTGCTGCCCAACCAGAAGCAAAGAAAATGAAAAAAGTTACACATGAAAAATTTAAGGCCACTACAAAAGTGAGAAACTATCGAAAAGCTCCATATTCAGTCCCAGATATACCATCAATGGAAGTCCTAAGTTTTCAGAGGGATGAGTGCAATTGTCAGACATGTAAAGATGACTGCTCACATACTCAGACAGAGTTAAAATACAACTATGCAAGGATTATAAGTTCATCAAACCACAGCATGGAGAAGAAGAAGATTCTTCATGATGCCAAACTAAAGCTTCACAATAGTGACAAAGATAGAAAAACTGTCATCAGAAGCGCGAGGCTTCATATAATTAAAAAATCAAAAGTTTCTGTATCAATTAAAATGCCAGTGTCTAATCTCCAGTTGCCTGAATGTGGGCTTCCTTCGACAAGGACTTTTGGTGCTAATGCAAGTGGTCTGACAGACTTCTCAAAGATGGCAAAAGATCATTCAGCTGATCAAAAGGCAGAACTTGTCACTTGTGAGAGAGATAAAGAGGGAAAACGTGGTGGATATTCCAATTACAGAGGAGAGACAGTTTGCACATCTTGCAGTAAAGATGTGAAAGAAATCTGTGCAAGTAATGGAGACCACCCCTCTGAGCTCCCTGTGATTAGTCGGAAAAAGATCACAAGAAGTTCTTCTAATTCACCAAGAGAGAGTTTGGAAACTCCAACACTAACTAGAACATGCTCTCAAGAAGCAAGGCTTGATGAAATGACTGTTGATGAACTTGCCTGTTATTTTGAAGACTTTGTCTACATCCCAAAAAAGATGTCTTCCATGGCAGAAATGATGTACACCTGATTTAAGCGGAATGCTGTGTAATCATGATGTAATGTTGATTGTAATTCAAGCCTGTATTCTTATCACATGGAGTTGTACCAATTTTCCATCAAGTGCTTTAGAAAGCAGGATAATTTTGGTCAGGTTTATTAATTCTTTAGACTTTTTTATTTTTAATCTTCATATTTATAATGATAATTTTTTAAAACCATTATGAGTTGATAAGTTTAAATTGCACTTGTTACTGTAAGCCTGTGATGCTTTGAATGAAGTTGCCCCCTTATAAATATTGCAAGGGGGTATTTAAGGTTTGGGTGAACAAGTATATAGCCTCTATATAATTGATTTGACAGCATAGTTTTCAGCTTATTTATGGTATGATTTGCAATATTAAGTTGTCCTGTGTATTTATTTATGTAATTTGCCTCTGTAATTTAAAGGTTTTTCATGCACTCATTTTCCTTTTTGGTATGATTTTTTTTTCATTATTTCTTTATTTTATACCAACATCCTAAAGCAGGAAAGTAAATGAATGTGCTGTTAAGGACTTGGCCAGTTTTTGATAATCCTTTGTCGAATTTAACTGTTCATTAGAAACTGTTGTCAGCAAACAAACTTATTATACGAAATCTTTTGTGGAACAAGGCTTTGTAAAACCTGGCCTTTTGCCAACCAAAGCTTTGTGAAACTTTGCTCCAGCTTACCTTACTTTAGCTAGTTCATAGCCATGCATTAAACGTTAAATGCGAAATTATTGGTGGATGCTCAATGTTATAAGGTGCATAGAATACATAAGACATATTTCCAGAAGTTTCATTTCAAATTGTTACCTTACATTTAGATACGTAAAGAAAATTGTACAACATAAATAGCTATAATTTAATAGTGGATCAATTGACAGTTCCTATCCTTTCTAATGTGATGATTGCTCACTTTGTATTATTGTAAACAAGGATTGTATTTTTCAGTTAAAATAATAAATATTTATATCATGAAACCATTTTGTTATTGCTCATTGCTAATAGTGAACAATTTGTAAATACAGAAAAGTATGACAACACAAACATGGCTGACATTGAGACCCACCACTGGCGCCAGATAAATATAATTTAGAATAAATGAATAAGTTATTGGTTACTAAAATGAAATATGTGCCGCATACAGGTCTAACACATGGAGATTCCCTTCTGAAATGCATTACTGCAGGCGTATTGCATCGCAGATCGGCGATTTGAAGATGCGGTATAATCAAAGCGACACATGGTTTCATACTATGACGTCAACTATTGTTACTCATAAAATAGTTCCTATAATATTACCTATATTAACAAGATAACTCAGTTGAATATTGTTATATGGTCTCAATAGATTTGATTGGCTTTAGATTATTATTCAACACAAAGGGTAAGAGCTATTTTAGGTGTATTTTATGTTTATTAACATTGATTCTTTTTACCGTACTACTTTCTTTTTTACCAGACAGCAGCCATATTTATTTCGTTGAGACAAGGAAGAAAACTTGCTGTTATAACCAAATACATTTTAACGCATCAGACAACGAAAAAGAAGCCAACATGCGGACGAAAGTCCAACCAAAGAACTCAAGCGAGTATAAATGCTGTTTCTGTTGTCATGTACGAACTGGAACAGTTATTCTTGGAATCCTGGAGCTGGTAGGTAGAGCATGTAAAATAGCCTGTTTTTATCTTACAAGATTATTAATTTTCTCATTATCTTAACCGGGCATGTATTAGTATATGCCTAAATGTCAAGTAAAACGTTTGTAGTTGTGGTTGTCAACTGAACCAAATGTATTTATTTATTACCTCCGCCAAGGAGGTTATGTTTTCACCCCTGTCTGTCTGTTTGTTTGTTTGTCATCAACACAAAAAGTTATGGACCGATTTTTATGAAATTTTCAGGGTAGGTGGGAAATGGGTTAACTTAGAAGTGATTAGTTTTTGGTGGTGATCTGGATCAATTTTCAATTAATAATCAATAATAATAAAAAATCGCTGCCTTGGCGGAGGTCTGCGCTCTCGGAGTGCTTTTCTAGTTTATTATTTTATTTATTTATTTGGTTTGTTCCTAATTTAAAGGTGTTTGATCAACATATTTTATTCGGTTGTGCAAGTCACGAGATTGAGAATGCAGTGAAACCAAAACCAGGCTGAATCAAATACTTACGACTTGTGTCATATTTACAATATCACATTTGAGTAATATTTTTTATGACAAAGCGACAAATATGTTCAAGAGCAATGTCTTGTGATAATATCATGTAATGAATCCTTGTGCCTCCAGAACCCTGCCTCAAAGGTTAAGTTTAGACTCACCTTCAACAAAAAAAAAATGAAAATCTCTCTTTCTCTCTCTCTCTCTCTCTCTCTCTCTCCTTTTTGGTTTTGTTTGGCATGACTGATACAAACACTGCTGTCAAGTAAAATGAAGCATCTGAAACAAAGTGTTAAATGTTGCATTATATTTAATTTGGTTTGTACCTAATATAAAGGTGTTTGATCAACAAATATTACGATAGAGAATGCAGTGAAACCAAACTTTTTTTTTTTGGCATGACTGACACAAACACTGAGCTGTCAAGTAAAATGAAGCATCTAAAACAAAGCATCAAATGTTGCATTATATGTTCTTGTGATTTATACTGACACTTTGTTCACACTGATCTTTTTTGTCAATTTCTTGAAGGGTAAGTCTACCTTTTATGACGACGTTGACTTGCTTTGTTGCAAAATTCAGCCTTCATTAAACAAGAAAAGTGGGATGACGTGGAATTCTCTTTTAACATGCTTTTTAATGACAGTAAAGATATGTTAATACTAATGATTAATATTTTTGTGTTTAATTATTCAGATTGCCCAGGTATTTGCTTTGATGTTACTAGTGCTGGCATTCATTCATCCAGAGATACTGCAACAGTTCCAAGGTACAGACCCTACTACAAATCCTGTGGTGAGCAGTACAACACCTAGCCCTGCTGTTGACTTTTTTGAGGTGCAATATGATTCTAAAGCAGTGGAGCCAGCCTTGGATGCGTTTGATTATGATATGATGGACAATCTGTACTGGCACCAACGCAAGTGGACGACAGGTGTTATTTTCATTATTTTATTTTTATACAGTTAAATATTTAGATATCACTGCTCTTTTATTGAAATGTTAATAATGTAAATTAATATTCTATTATCCAGGAGTCAGTTTTTATTTTTCACTTCAAAAATGTCCAGAGTATCACCCCATTTTGACAGGATGGATGGGTTTAATTTCAGGTGTAGATTTTTTGCTTAATTGTGCTCAATTTCTTGGCAATAAGCCTAGATAACTGTATTGTATTTAGAAATATTCTCTATTTTTTCTTTCAGATGATTTGTACATTGGTATGGCTGTAGTTCTTGGGATTATCTTCCTCACTATCTGTCTCTTATATGGAGCTTTAAAGGTAGGGCCAACACTGCTAAATTCAATTCAAGAATTATTATGTGCTTCACTTAGTTAAAATGTAAGCTGGAATATCACAAAAAAGTATTTCCATTACTGGTTTATGGACCTGGTAATTTATTGAAAGCTTCACCGAAAACTCTGACTTTTAGTATTTATGCTTGAAGATGATGCTCAGAACTAATGATAATAAGGCTAGACCACTTTCTAGTTCTTTTAAACTTGCAGATATAATTGTATTTTTAGGGTCGTCCTGGATATTTGCTGCCCTTCTTTGCTTTCCAAGTTTTTGACTTTGCCCTAAACTGTTTGACCTTCATTGGCTACATCACTTACATGCCTGATGTGCAAGTTTACCTTAGAGATCAGGTTAGTTATTTGATTTTGTCAACTTAAACAGTCAAGAAAGAACTTGATTCAATTGATTTCACTGTTTGATTTTTATTCTGCTAGAATGTGAGTAAAATTTTGACGTCATCTGCAAGAAATACTTAAATTATTTTTACTGATATCTTTATTTTAAAAAATAGCTCATGTTAATTTGTGAGGACGTTTGCTTTTGAGTGCATTTTAGGGGATTGATTGTGTTTTCTTGTCTTTCAGAATTTCCCTGATTGTCTGAAGGAACACTTGATGAACTGTGATCCTCAGCTTTTGTCCATTGTGGTCATTTCTATCTTTGTCCTGTCGGTCTCTCTTAAGGTAATTGAGTTCTTTGAAAAAGATATTGACTGTACTTGATGCATATTTTAAGCATGGTATTGTTTTCTGTTTAGTACCTACCTTTGAAAATCACTCAAAATTTTGATCCCAAACTTAGTATAAGAACCAAAGCATGAACGCTGGGGTTCTCGTGTTTTCACCTCCAAAAGAAGTATTTAATAGTTTATATGTAATTTGCAATGCATGTAATCCCTGTAAACCATGGTTAACATCTGCTTTTGATTACAGGCTTACTTCTTGGGGGTGGTTTGGTCTTGCTACAAGTATCTGCAAGCTGTGGATTGTGCAAACTCTGTTGTTGCCCATTACAATGACTCGGAGGCAGAGGTAAGAAAGAGTGTGTTTGTGTTAAAAGTTTTGAGACATCTTTCAAAAATTGAGAAGGTGTCTTCTGTTTTTTGCATGTCTGCTGGTCACAGTTACAACTTAAATGTTTCATACTTGATTAAATATCATTTGCAAGGGAGACATGCATTGTTCATGGTATTTCTTTTGTTTTAGATGCTGTTGCCCCCAAAATATGAAGAAGCCATCAGCCAAAGTGAGAATCCTCCTCCTCCATACCAACCTGCAGAATCTGCTTAAATGCAACATAGCTTCACACAACTTTGCTGATATTAAAGCTTTATTTGGATGAATATTACACACTGTTACTAAAGCTGTCTCCATGTTGACTTCTATATATCAAAGAAGGTTGATGGACTTAACATATATCTGTTTAGAATAGAATTCAATTGTGTCAACTGCAGAATGAGTTGACTATTTATGAAGGCTTGGAAACCCACACACTGATATGAATGTGCAGCTCGATGTACACTAGAACGCTGAACAAAGTTCAATCTGTAACTTAAATTTCCAAGTAAAGACCATTTTAGACAATGGGTCATTGTGATATCTGATGTTATATTCTTTGTAGAGTATGAAATGTAAATTCTTCATTGTTGTCCACTGATCAAAACATTTTATTTAAGTGGGTCAGCTTTTATGATTATGTATTTATGTTCTTTTGAGGGGGGGTTTAAAGAAGACTGGGTGGAAAGGATGGGGGTTAGGTGAAGTATTACCCAGAATGTAAACTCGTATATTCTCTAATGCTGTGCATTTTAAATCTATGGGATCTTGGTGAAATAAAATATTTAAACGTGTTCTTCTGAAAGCAGTGTTTTTAGGGAGCAGACTATTTCACTATAAAACTAGCAGCCTGGCAATTGGTATACAAAAGGGTGGCGTTATCTTATACCCCCTCCCCAAATCTCTTGTGCCATTGAAGATTGAAATGTGTTAGTTGTGACCTGTCCTACAAATTGCGATTGTATGTCGGGTGCTACTCTGTCAACTAAACTAAGGATGCCACCTGAAACTGGCTTCAGTATGTTTTAAAACAGGCATAGATGTGAGTAACTTAGTATATGTCTCATCGCTGATGTATCACTTGAGACTACAGGAAGATTTGAAGGAAAGCAAAAAGAAATAAAACGGATCGGAATCTCAACCATGATTGCGTTCCACACTTGTATTATTTTGAATGTGAGTCTCAGATCACTTCAAATTTACAAGTGTAACATTACTAATATGACAGGTTTTCTTGATTTGGCATCCCACCACAATTAACTTATAAATAAACTAAACGACAATCAAGGCAAATATATAACGTAGGCGATTTCTTTTTCAGAATTCGATTATGATTATACATTTATTCAAGATTATGCATTCTCATCATAACATCAATTCGTAAAGATGTGGAAGGGAGAGAGAAGAAGCTAAAACTCTTAATTGTGATTGAATACACATAAGTACCGCCTGCAAACGCGCTAACTGAACTTCTTATCAGAACTGTCTCTCCCGACTCACAGTGTCTCACAATTTTTTTCATAAGTCCTCAACCAATGACGATACCTCCGTCTGTCTTGAAATCAGAAACAGAACTTTTTTCTTTAGACAAGCATTATCTTACAAGTCCTCAACCAATAACGATTCCTCCATCTGTATTGAAATCAGAAATTGTCTTCTTGGTTACTGTGGAAACCCAGGTGTCATCAGGTACTTGAACTTGGTTGAACCTCCACCTGCGAGGGAAATTGAGAGAAATAACAGTTAACATGAATTCAACCGTACTGTGTGATCTCATGAGCTGCAGATTACGAAAGATTTTCTTAAACCTCAAATGATTCAAAATTCAATTGGTGTATGTAAGAGGACTTTTCTAATGGGGCTGGAATTTGAACCATAATTTTAATTAGAAGACACAATTTGTAACTGAAACTATTATATAACTAAGTATCATTTGAAGTAAAAAAAAAGAAAAAGAATTAGAATTCGAGATAACGCTAAGAGGCATACAATGGAAATAGACGGTAAAATATGGGTCTTTCCGATCGAGATTTTAAAACATGATCGGAAAAAGCGCTGAATACATTGTTTTAACGAAATGAATGGTGTTAACATCGAGAATCAAAACCGTGATCCTGATCTGTTTCAAGTAGAATTTTTTTGTCATATGCCTCAACTCGTAGTTAAAGAAATATTTACGCTGAAAAATAATACCATTACCTAAACACGGAATGAAGTTATTGCATACTGGACATTACGGTTATTGGAGCCATAAAGGAGCTGATAAGTTGGTTGACACCTACTTTTGCTTTGACTCTCCAGCAGTAACAACAGCAGACTTTATTGTCAATGCGTCACTTCCTCCAGCAACAAATCCCCAAAGCAAACGATCCTGTTTGTCGTAGAAAACCTGAACGTCTTTTATATTGCCCAATTTGCGCTGAGTGATGAAAATTTGCTGGAGAGGATCCCCAGTCTTCAACGTATCTGTTTGTCTGAAATAAATAAAACAAACTAATGGCTATTCTGCGACTTTTGTCAAATTAAGTTCTCTGCTCTCTCCACCCAAGGGATTGTATCAGATAAAACTCCTAGCTCCACCTGATATTTATATCTTGTAAGATTTTTATACAGATGCTTGTACTAATTAACAGGTTAAATCGATAGGAACAAAGTGCTTTTGTAATATATTAAGTCTCAGAAAAGCACTTTTAGGAATTTTTATTTCTGAAATGTAGAAAATCTTACTCAGAAAGCTCTAAAACGTCTGATACACCGTTTTCCCCAACTACTCGTATTTTTACTAGTCCTTGACTGTCGTCTGCGACTGTAAGTTTAACCAGGTATTGGAAACCTAAGAAAAAAAAAAAGCTCTATGTGCATGCATGAAATCTTTATGCAGTACAACATCGAAACATCATATGATATTTGTAGCCTACATTTAAAGATTCTAGCATCTTATCTTTTCTTTATCGGTCTTTTGTTTTGATACTGTTTGCCTTAACAGCAAGTATTCGGCATTAAAATTTTTCACGCATGTTTAATCAAATTCCTACCATAAAAAGGAGATTCATCAAGCGTTTGTAAATACATTTTTCCAGTTGCTTTGTACTGGTCTGCATAATAACCCATCTGTGAGCACTTGCCGCGGCTGCAGTCAAAGCAATCTCCAACGGAGAATGAATCCTTATGAGGTAAAAAAACGACATTTTGAAAATCTGTGCAATTTTTTTCTAGACCGTTATCTAAGAAATAGTGACTATTATTATGCTTGCTTTGATAAAAAAAAAAGAAACGGCAATATTTTAAAATCTTTAAAATTATGTCAAAACTGTGCATTTTGATGTTGTAGAATGTCGAGTTCTTCACGCTGCAATATAAATGATAAGAATGATATCATCATTCTTCTTTATTTCTCTACACAAGGGCATAAAAACGTTGCATGAATATTTATGATACCAGAAACGGCAGTTATAATTTATTATAAAAAAGTTATATGATATTACGGCGTTTAGCAAATATGACCACCACTTACCCAGTCTGAACACGAGTAGGAAGTGAATGCGCGGTTATTACCAATAGATGCAGTGAACAGGCCAAACGCTCTGTTATGACTGCATGCCACAGCATTCCCTGCCCCTAAAAGAGCGAAAAATTAAAATGGAACAAGGTTACACAACACTGCAAATTTAGTGAATCGGACATCGTTATAGGGTCTAATAACTTGTGAATGGGACCTTATGACAATAACGATAGTCTTTTTATATTAAAATAGTCATTTCTTTATCTGACAACTTAATTACCTTCAAAGTCTCCACTGAATAGTTCACCGAGGGTGCTTTGTACAGGGTCGCCGCAGCCGGGTTGAAATTCACCTCCATTAGGGTAGAAATCTACGTGGCCAGAAACTATGGAAAGCCCTGCCCCACCAGACGTAATGGACACCCCATTGGAGTGGATGATATCAACGAACTTGGCGTCAGATTTGTCGAGGCGGACAACTGTGGGATAACTTTCAAAGAACGGCCCGGCTGGGTCCAAACCTGAGGTCAAATTTGAAAACGCATTAACATTTCGTATTAAATTGCCTGTATGGTTTTCTTTGCATATTTTAGTGTCGTTACTTTTCTCAAATTATCATATTTTTATTTTGATCGCAATATTTCCTTTGGTGTACTTTTGACGACAAAACACGATATATGATATGGTAGGAATTGAAAAAGGGAAAATATTTAAATCGTGAAATAAAAGGCAATGTGTATTTTAGATTAGTAAAGAAAATTTACGTTGTAGCAAATTGTGGTATAGTTTGACTAATGAAAGACGTCTCACCAGTAATACGCCCAATCCTCCCGTCTAGGTAAGCTCCTGCATAACCAGATATATGAGCACCCAGACTGTGTCCTGTCAGATGAACCTTATCATACGTGGATCCCATCATTCTGACCATCAAGTTGACCAGTAAACCAATCTGACGACCTACCAACCGCGTGTTGGCAGCGGCCTTAGGGTAGTAGGGCTCTTTTGCGCCTTCTTTCCAACCAGTAAGAATAACATTCATTGGTTCCTAAAGATACGTCAAATAACGTGAAGATTGTATATTTTCATCTTTAAACTAAATCTCGCTTTTAACATGAATTGATGAAATGTTCACGGAGATCTGCTCTTTTTAAATTAAATTTACGCAACAGATACCTAAAATAGAAGTTATATATAAAAGCTGTAGGTGCATGTTAAGAAGTAAGACAATAAGACCACACTTGTACTAAAACTATCAAAATTAGGATAGGCCTACCCATCTCGTTATAGTTGAAGATAATTATATCTGCCCTTTTAAAATATAAAAAGGGAGATATTTAAAAAGATCTGAGACACATACAGTACTAACCTTTTTTAAAAACGCATCTGACATACGCTTAAGCCATGGAGCATCAATACTCTCTGTAAATCCGTGAATTATGAATTTTACTGGAAGGTCTTTGTTGAAAAACGAAACCCGAAGACTGTTACCTCCATCGTTGTAAGTCAATTGTTGTGGAAAATCAGAATTGGATCGAGTGTACAAAAGGAACTTTGTTCCTATATCTTCTGGTTTTGACGGGACTTCATCGTAGGCGTTGTTAAAAGGCGCAGCATTGTTGAAGCAACCTACATCCGGATAGCAGACATTGGCTGACCAACGTCTGAAGCGATTTGGAACAGCATTGCCAATTGCTGGGCCGATCACCTGGCGGGCATCTGCAGCTAGTAAGCAAAATTGAGCCTTCTTAGATTTCTACAAGGCGGGTCACAAGACTCGGGTTAAAACAGTGATTGAATAATAAAAGTTTTTATATTTTGCAGTGACGGGTGAATTAACACAAGGGAAACATTGCACAGTATTACCAGTGACTGGAGTATCTAGTGGCGGACGTCAACAACAAAACTGTATATAGATAAATATTTCCTTTATTTTGATTGGCTAGTTTCAAAAGTACCTTAAACGTTTAAAAATTCGAATTAAACCCAAATATCCAAATAATAGCACTTCCGATGAAATGTTTAAAATTCTAATATAACATTTGCTTTAATTATTACTTACATACGAGCCATAAAGACTGAAAAAATAAAACCAAGACCAGAACAGCCATTCCGTCGAATCCGATTGCCTTCTAACGCCAAAAGAGACAGACTTCCCTTAATAAGCTCAATTTATATACGATTACAACTAATTCCATGCACGCACTTGTATAATTTCCTAAAAGTTCAACAATTGGGACAAATGCCATGAGCTTGACCACTTATGAGTGTCGCCAGGCCATGCATTTCAGTTGTATTCTCTCCCTTATTGCATACGTGATAGCAAAAAAATTATAAACCGGTTCTCTTATGAATAGATATTGCAGACAATATAACTAAAATTGAAGGATTTTCCCTGTTTTGTAAATACTTTCTGTAATACTATATTCTATAATATGCTATTCATGTTATTTCGACTCGGAATGAATAACCGAAATCCGATTTTATGGCGAGACTTATCATTGCATAACACTCGGGCAATGGCCTTGACTCACACTGGACTTATGTACATATATTAAGGGCCAGTTTTTAAAAAACACCTTTACAGTTCAGTTGTGACAACTTATCATTGTACCCTAATATTACATGATATAAATACGATTTCTAACACTCCCCTCTGGTCCACGATGTTCACTACTTTTCTCAATTACAGTAGCGATAGACAATTCAGGGCC
Source organism: Lingula anatina (assembly GCF_001039355.2). Next base: position 232,240 of record NW_019775452.1, on the reverse strand, counting down.
GTAGCCTGAGCAAAATGCCAGGGGGGGCAGTAAGCGGACACGAGAGGCAAAGGCCACGAGANTTGCCATAAGTACAGTCATTTTTTCAGCACAACACGCCGGTTGGACTTCATTTCGTAGATTGTCTCAGGATTAGGAATAGGATCAGGAGAGCTCCCTAAGGGAGGGTGAGCTTTTTGGCATGAACTGAGTTGGCTAAAAACAGACACCTTTGTAAACAGATTGTTGAATGATTGTCTAGTGCCCATGAGTGTATTTTCTCACAGAATTGATACCAACTTTGCAATTATTTTTTTTTTTTTGCACCTCAAATCCCAGGGGGGGCAGCTGCCCCCCCTGCCCCCCCGGAGGCTACGGCCCTGCAATTTAACAGACAAGTTCGATTGGCTCTCTATCTTCATAAATCGTAAATCAAAATTTTGTAATAGTACAGGGCTCGAAGGAAAAAATTTTCAAGAGGATGGTTGGGGTTTAACCACTCATAAAAATACTGACGAGGGGAGGGGTTTTCTTAGTGTCCCTTTCTTCGTAATGACTGGCGTGGTTAAAATGGAAGGCAGGAAGCTGAGCCCCCTCTTTCTCGCCAAGCGCCTGCAACGCCTTTGAATGCGAAACGGAATTCAAACCGTCGCAAATGGGCTGTAAAGACATTGTAGACTTGTAAGTAATCAAATCTTTGCACGCATAGGTGCCAAGGGATTTTGAGTCCTCTGTCACTTAGTTCTGAGAATATCACCATCTGGTGATGTCTAGTCATGAGGTTGGGCATGTGCTCTTTGATATGAAATTCAACAGGTCGTGGAACTGAATGTGATTATGAAAAATGGATGATTATAAAAGGAGCTATAAAAGCATTCCTGAACGGGCCGTCAACAACACAGGGGACTCTGAAGAATCAATTTCTACCGAGTCTGTTTGTTTCGAAACCAATGCAATACATTGTTGGTGAATGTGAAATTTTCTGTCAATGGTAGACTTTTTTATGGTTTGTTAAATTATAATTAAATGGTGTACTGAAAATCGAAAATATTGGAGTGAATTTCATAAGTAAGCCACCGTATTTGGCATTACCAGTAGCGGGAAAGAAGTTTCGAAAGATCAAGGTGTTTTTTAAATTGACATTTGATTACCTTACAGGCATTAAAGATAGTCGTTACTATTTTTACCCAAAAATGAACAGCCAAGGGTAATATTGATTACATTACATGTAATGATATTTTTCAAAGAATTAAGTCCAATATAGTGATAGTGCAAGACTTATGGGGTAATTTGTAATATTTGGACCTATTCTTTGCCTTAAAATTCATTAAAAGTGTTATCAACGTCATTGCCAACATTGGACCAGGAACCTCACTTTTAAAAGTTTTTTTTTACCAATTCCAAAGAAACTGTCAAAAATTCCTAGTTTTTGCTTTTCAAATGTTTTTCCATTGTGTTTCGTATCCAGTTTGTCCACCAATGGGGACTTATTGCGCGAATAGAAAGCGACGGATTCTTCAGATATTAGACTTTTAAGTCTATTGAAAAATAGACGCTACTCTTGTTGCACAAGTTAGAACAATACAAAAAGTTTTGGTAAATATTGTTTAATCTTTCCATTTATTAATCACTGTGATGGACAGAATTTCAAGCCAATAAACTTCATTTCCTTTAAAGTCAACCGATGAATTGTGGTCCCAGGTCTGCATCAGCGCCTTTTATTGTCGTTTTAGTTACAAGGGAAACCCAGGCATCATCAGTTACTTCGACCTGGTCAGCACTGAACGTCCAGCTGAAAGAGAAGTCAGTGTCCATTTTGACATTAAAACATAACATATCATAATAAAAATTAATTCTGATATCTAATTGAAAAGTTTATTTAAATTACTTTCATATTCAAAACAAAAGAAAAGTTTTCCGGGCGAGTGTCACTACTATACGGCACATTTTCAGATGAAAGCGTAAAGGAATGGTATTGCTGTACTTCAATTTCTACTCACGCATTTTTCTTTTCCCCTGTAGATATCGTCACAGTATCCAGTTTTAAGCTAGCATCACCACCAGCAACGAACCCCCAGAGCAGACGCTCTTGTCTGTCGTAGAACACTTGAACATCTTTTATATCCCCCAGGTCTTTCTTGGTAATAAAGATCTTCTGAAGAGGTTGCTGAATATGCAACTTGTCCGGCTTTCTAAAAATGTTGACGCATACAGCGTTCATGAAAGCATTTTGGAGCTTCACCAATAACTTCTTAGAATAAGTAATCAACCTGTCAACATTTGGTATTGATCATAACATTTCTGATCTAAAAACCATTGAGTAATAATTAAAACTTTAAATACCCAAATTACGTAGAATAAAATTTAGAATGGGATCGTTCAAAATAACAAGAATACTTGACGCACCGTTTTATAGCTTCCTCTAAACAGAAAATCAAGGAAAACATTTTTAAAAACTCACTCAGAAAGCTCTAAAACGTCCGAGACACCGTTTTCCCCCACTACTCGTATTTTCACTAATCCTTGACTGTCATCTGCGACGGTAAGCGTAACTCTGTACTGATAGCCTAAAAATAATTTTGACAAAAATATTTTATGCTTTTTTTTCATAACTACAAGTTTAAAAATCTGAGCAACCAACACGGAGGCTCTTTATTTGAATCCACAATCATAATTCAATCATAGACCTACACTTACTGATTGGGATGTAGCCTATCCTGAACTTTGGAATAGTTATTCTGACGACTTTGGCAATGAACTGCTTGTTTATCATTTCATTTTGAGACAAACGGGAGCTAGGGTAGCAACATTTAACAATGGCTTTTTTTTTTTTTTTTTTTTTGGGGGGGGGGGGGGGGACTCCATTATTCATTTAATATATTAATACTTACCGCAGTAGGGAGAAGCACCAAGCGTTTGAAGATACATTTTTCCGGTGCCATTGAACTGGTCCGCGTGGTAGCCCAACTGTGAACACTGACCTCTGCTGCAGTCCATGCACTCCCCTCGTCTGAATGTATCCTTTAAAAAACTATTCATATTAGGCCTACTCGCTGTTGGGAACTATTGTATTTTAATGTTAAAACATTAGTATATTGCCATGTTCGACGCGCATCTGGATCAATCTTCCCCTTGGACAAGAGAACCTCTCTCCGGGATGTAAACGATGATACAACGTTCTGATAGTTCAGCCATTGTTTAATTGGGATATTTGGTAGCTTCACATAATAGCAGATATTTAAAATGATGTGTGTACTCTACGATTTACCTAAGAAACAGTGCTTACCCAGTCAGTGCATTGGTAAGAAGTAAACGGGCAAACGGAATTGATGGATTCCGTGAAGAAATAATAGGACCTTCTGTGACTGCATGCTATCACGCCCTCTGCCCCTACGGACGAAAGGGAAAATAAATATCAACTACTCTAAATTCTACCGAATCATAACACGGTTAAGTTTGGTATGGTTATCTTGCAATACCTAGGGCTTCTCACTTTGTTACAACGATTTGGGGACCAATAGAGATGACCCCGAATTTCAGACTGCAGCCACACGTTACAAAGTGAGATTCAGTTATGTAACAAAATGTGAAATCCCAGGTATTGCATTCATCTTCAGCTGCATTTTAATGACTAGGTCATTCCAACTTTGGTCCTGAGATGTACAGTGTTGCTCATGTGATTATTTTTTCAAGCGATAAATAATTTCGCTGTTAGACCTACTTACAAATATAATCTGCTATGTGGGTAGTATCTCCTTAGTTCTATTGCCTATTTGTTCGACCTACCTGTTAAGTGTCCCTGGAATAGTTGCCCAAGAGAACCTTTTACAGGGTCTCCACACCCGGGTTGAAAGGCACCGCCATTAGGGTAGAAATCCACGTGGCCAGATATTTTTTGCAGCCCCGCTCCTTCATGTGTTAGAGGAGCTCCGTTAGTGTGAATTGCATCTACGAATTTGGCATCAGATTTATCGAGACGAACTATTGTTGGATATTTCTCATAAAATGGTCCGGCCGGATCTAAGCCTGCGTGAAAAGAAAGAACAAGGCAGCAAAGCTGTCAAATGTACAGACAAAAAGCAGAAAACAACAATGCACAAAAATAGGCTACTGTCAATTCTGATACAAAAGTACATTATGCTTACCTGCAAATTCAACATCAAATTTTAGTTATGCTGAACAGGTAATACCAACGTAAGTAAAATGTGAAACAAGCATAAGGCTTCAGGCCCATTAGAGTTCACACTTTGAAAGTGCCAGAATAAGAAAAATGAAAATTTTACACAAAATTGCATAAATTCAATAATAAATGATAACCCAATTGAGCTGGTTTTCTAATTTAAACTGCATGCCAATCCTACAAATAATACTTGTAAGTTAAAAATAATAATAATAAGTAACACAGTTTTCTTTTCATGTTTGTAGTAGCAGTACATTTTTGTCAATTTTGATGTAACATTACATAATCAATTACAGAATAATTATCACCAATTATTGACTATAAATAGCATGGACATGTAGAAAATTTGGTTACCATTCGGCTTTATGTCCATGGGAGCTCTGAGTCCCACAATGAATATGCCAACATGATAAAAATGAATATTTCACTAAAATGTGTAACTACAAGAAAAAGAAGCAAATCAGGCTGCTTTTCTAACTCGGCTGCAATTTAGTCCTGTGTTTCTTTTTTGAAAGTTTGACAATCATAAGTAACATGGTTTACCCATAATGGTCATCATGGCAGCAGCACCCAAAATTGTGTTTTCTTCTATTTTGATGCAATATTATATAATGCTTAACAGCATAATGACCATCAATTTTTAATAATAAAATATACGTATCATGGATTTTCAGAAAATGTGACTAGCATGGGTCTTTAAGCCTGTGGTGGTTCTAAGTCACACCTTGAAAATGCCAATATGTGAAAAATTAAATTTTTTACAAAAAAATGTTTAACTGCCAGAATAATTTACCAAACAGTCTGCATTGCCTACTGAAGTTGATTTTAGTCCCATGTTTCTTTCCTGTAAGTTTGAGAACAGTAAGTGACATGGTTTTCCTTAAATGGTCATCATGGGAGCAGTACCCAAAATTGGGGTTTCTTCAAATTTTGATGCAACATTACATAATGTTTAACAGCATAATGACCATCAATTTTTAATAATAAAATATTAGTATCATGGATATTCAGAAAATGTGACTAGCAAAGGTCTTCAGGACCATGGAACTTCAAAGTCACATCTTGAAAATGCCAAAAAGTAAACAAGACAGCACTGTTCTGAAATGGGTTTTTTCCATTTTTAACACTTTTTTAACATAAAACAAAATTAACAGTTTACTGCCATTTTTATATGATCAACTAAGAAAATTGATGAGATGGGGAAAATATCAATACAACAGTGTTAAATGTCCAATTTCCTCTATTCTGAGATTCTGAACATAGTGGATGATTGAATCTGACAAACTGCAATAATATGAGTTTATTTCCATTTTTGACACTTTATTACACAAAACACGATAACAAGTTTACCATCATTTTTACATAATCAACTAACAATGTTGTGAAGATGCAGGAAATGTGAAACAAACACCTTTACGTATTTTATTAGTTAAATAATGAGACTATTAACATGCCTAAGAATTGAATTTGAGGAAATGTGAAAAAAACAGCATAACTTCTAAAATAATGGCCCGATAATGCTGATTTTCGAACTTGACCTGCATTTTAGTGAGATTGATTACTCCTGTGAGTTTCATGACAACAGGCCTATCGGTTTTCCTTAAAATGTGTTAACAGTGTTGCATATATGCTGAAAAGTGAAAAAACAGCATAACTTCTACAATAATGGCCTAAACATGCTGATTTTCGAACTTGACCTGCGTTTTATAAATATTCAACAGCTCTGTAAATATACAGCCAAAAAGTTAAACTGTCTTCCACTTATCGTGTTAACGATGAAAGTGCACGGCGACGGCGACGGCGACGGCGACATCGACGGCGACAGGGACGGCGACGGCGACGACAGACGCAGGTGATGGCAATATGTACAGACACATCTGTGTCTGTACATAAAAATGGAATAAAAACCGCTTTCCAGTTATTGTGATTACGTCATCTTATGCTATTATGCATGTACCATCAAAATGTTATATATGGAACATGTCTACGGAGAAATGGTTATACATTCAACTTCCGGTCCAGATGTTCTTGTCACACACAGAAAGGACATGCACTCCTACAGTACCGGTAAGTACAAATATGGAAATACTGCCTAAGGGTCGACTCGGTCGGATTACTTATCATTAGCCAATTTTCATGATCCCAAGCTTCGTACACCGTACGTATAAACCATACGTAAGAGCATTTACCAATTTGTCAGTTTTTTTAGTTTTGAAAGGCAAAAGGATTAAAAATCCGATCAAACAATACAAATGAAAATAAAATTACCAATCAAAAGCTTATTGAAAATTAGAATACCACATGTAAAGCCAGTTGCAGATAAAAGTTGTTTCAATAAAAAATATACCAGTTATTCGTGCAATCTTCCCGTCCAGATATGCCCCTGCGTACCCAGAAATGTGAGCACCAAGACTATGGCCCGCTAAATGAACTTGATCGTACTTGGTCCCCATCACGTTGACCATTAAGTTTACCAGTAGACCTATTTGTCTTCCGACTAGGCGCGTGTTGGCAACAGCTTTGGGATAATATGGTGCCTTTGCCCCATTCTTCCATCCTGTGAGTACAACGTTCATCGGGCCCTAAAAGATAAATCACAAAATCCAGTAAAAAGATCAATACATGCATTTGGAACATACCCTGTCCGATGTTGACGTTTCTCATATTTATAAGTCATATAATTGTGGATATTTTACCTTACCATAAAGATTTTTTCGAGAAATATAATAATTATAACGACATAAAACGAATAATTATAACGACATAAAATGCTTTGTAAATTGCCAAATACTGAGACTCCTCACGTGTTTTAAGAAAGCATCCGACATTGATTTTAGCCAAAGTGCATCTATACTATCGGTAAACCCATGCGTTACAATCTTCACTGGTAGGTCCTTATCGAAGAACGAATGAAGCAAACTTTCTCCTCCGTCATTGTAAAATATTTGTTGAGGAAAGTCTGGATTGTGGCGAGTATACAGGTGAAACTTTGTGCCTATGTCTTCCGGTTTAGATGGAAGTTCGTTGTAGGCGTTATTGAAAGGAGCAGAATTGTTGAAACAACCGACATCTGGATAACAGACTGTGGAACTGCCGCGTCTGTGACGATTGTGAACAAGGTCGATAATCTCCGGTTCAGCCAGATGACGAGCGCCTGTGACAAAAAAGGATACTATCAAGTGAATAAATTATCAAGTTTGCTCAATGGCAGCTAGGATATGTGAAACACAAATTAATGCTTAAAAATCTTGAAAATCTGTAAACCTTTCAGATTATGTTATTAAATGACAACTTACTTATACACCATGCACACTGCAGCAACCATGCGGACGCCCAAAGAAGACGAACCATGTTAACACAATCGAAGGTCATTGCTGGACAGAGGCCGAACCCGTTAGACAACACGATTTTAAAGGGATATTATAGGGTTATGATCCTATTTTCTGCCCTCCCTGGTGGATGATTATGTGTATCTTTCTAACTGTTTAATGACGTTTTTTCAAAGCGTGTGTCAACCAGAATGTTAGTCTTATTAGCTTAATGATTTCAAAGCACTCCAAATCCCACCATTGCTTGTATGGCATACAGAGAGGCAGTTCACCATCAATGCACCCGCAAAAATTTTCTTATGAAGAACAGATAAGATGGGTCATGATGATGTAAGCACCGATGAACTTATTTAAAAATGATTTTATGTCGTTTAGACAAAATTATTGCCATTAAGTGCTCTTTTAAGAATGGCTTGAATCAAATGAATTATGGTATACTATGGAGTTGTTATTTATAGAGGAAGCTGTGGTTTTGGACAGCTTAAGTCACAAGGCCTATATGTACTTCACAGTTGTTGTGCAAGAGGCTTTTTATCTCCCTGTCTTTCGCATGTGGGAAAGTTACCAAATGTTGAATGTCTGTAACATGTCTATATTATCCCGAGAGAAGGGCAGTCGTGGGAGGGTCGAGTGCATATTTTTGATAGAAAAGGATTCAAAAGGGGATCAATTACAGTTCTAACTCATTAGCGTGATTTCAGGCAAAAGGAGTAAAACTTAAACATGAACGCATGAAAAATTTGAGCTAGAATTTTTATTGTGATGGAAATATTTCATACAAAAATGCATAAAAAGGTATATCTAAACGTTAAAAAATCAAACACAATTTGCACTCTAGCTATAGGCCTACACTCATCATGATGGTTGTTGTTAAAGAAAGTGATCAGTTAAAATTCAACTGGTGAAATATTACATTTAATTCTAAATTCAACGTATTTTTCTCCTATGTAACACTGTCGGCCTTATCATAAACCGGAGAACGTGTCAATCACCATTCCTGCTACAGAAGTTGAAAGTCAATACAGCACGATAGACATTTTTACCAGTATATAGCTTTTGTCAAGTGCGATGTGCTTCAGAACTGCATTTTCTACCTGCACATAATTACTACAACGGTGTCAATACGAACCATTTATTCATTTCCACGGCACTAATTTCCTTGTGTAAATCGAAGACCTCGTTATTGTGTGTTCATCATTCGTTTCACATTCATTTTCATGGCTTGGCAGAAATAGATTTACAAGAGAGAACTCTTCGTGTTGTTGATACTTATGACGTCACAGTTGCAATTGTATACGTCATAAGTATTTTTCCATAAGTAGTACACAAGGCGACCGTACTACGTAGGCCTATCCTGTTTTAATAAATCTTTTTTTTTTTCATTTATAGTTACATTATAGACATGATTAAAATCGTTTATTTAAGAACACATCTCTATGGATGAAGTCTTAATTAGTGCACTTACAATGATTCAGTGGTCTGCTGACAATCGTTGCTGTGCACGCAATGGGGGGGGGCTAAATATTCACATGTACGTCACAATGGTCTTTTGAGATACCCAAGGCGCGTGAGATTGTACAAAAAAGAATTATCGTTACTCAAATTAAATTTTATGTATGAATATTTGATCTACGTATCCACATTAAAATCTGTAAAATCATAAGTAATTTCAGCTTTGAGACCTCTCCGTTTTCTTTTGTCGGTTGTCGTTGACGAGTTGCGGTGCTGCTATACACACTTTATTGACGTTATTGACGTCATATGAACAGTATAATTGTAACCTAGTCGACCATTATTATTATTATTATTAATTTTTTGCAGTCACTTCTGTTTTTCATACTGTATGCGTCCCGTCATAAACGTAGACCTACTTGGAATCAGGTAATATGGTTCTGTACTGAACAAATTACTCAAGGCGATTTTATTTGAACGAGACCAGTGACAAAAGTATCGGTAATTTCGTTAAATAACATAGACTATGTGGATGATGAAATTTTTACATAATGCGAATACCACTTTCAAATTGGTTTTTAAATAGGTTATATTTGGTAAATATCTTTATTGCACGATATTATTCTTCTCATCCGTTACAAAACTCCCAAGCTGTTAATGCTGTTAATCCTTGGAAAACAAAAATAGTGCTTATTTTGATATCGTGTCAAGGTTTAAAACAAATTTCAGCCAACTACAACTGATCCATCTGGATTCAAGCTAGCTATTGTCTTGCTAGTTACCATGGACACCCAGGTGTCATCAGATACTTCCGTTTGGCGGGCATTGAAAGTCCATCTGTAAAATATAAATACAATTAATTAACATACTAACAAATTAAAGAAAAATTTTAAGATACTTTTTTTTTACCTGAATAGGAATAATTGCATTCTGATTTCTATCAAATTTATCATGATTCAGCAATTCTAAACGAACTCTATTGATTTGATGGATTTTCAATATTGGTTTATACACGGTATCCTTTCACGCCAGAGAAATAAAATTATTCCTCTGATAGATTATCTGNTTTTTTTTTTTTTTTTTGTAAAATAACCGAGTTGAATTGTAACGAGAAACGGTTTTCGAGAAACTATAAGATTCTTTCATCCATTGCGCAAATACTATACACTTCATGCCTGGCCAATAAACTTCTTTGTAGTTTAAGATAACAAACATATAGACGTATTTTATTTGAATTTGCTTGTTAAAACATGTAGGCCTTTTATTCCCAGGGATGTTAATAGCCTTAATCTAGTTTATGACCAAGCCTTAGCACGCACAGGTGTAAAAGGTCCCTAATCTCAATGTCACTAGTTTCCGTAGTTGGGAGGAAAGCCCCCATCTGTTGGGAAAGATATAATCTCTTGCCACAGGGGTCGCTAGTGGTCTCTTTACTACACTAGAGACCCCTGTATTAAGAGAGGGTAGGAGAGACGTACAGCAGACAGCCCGCAATCAATTATGAACTGTGGAGGGTGACGTGCTTTACATTGTAACTTGGCATAAGTTCTTACGAATTAAAAAAAGACCCGCAAGTTGCTGAATATATTCAATATATTTATCTCTTAAATCCATTAAATCAATGGAATATTTTCTTTTTTCGGTCGTTTCATAACCTTCACCTTGCACCACTTTTGCACCTACTGTGACTATAACATATTATTTTGTAAAAAATAAAATAAGGAGTGTTCAGTAAATGGAAGAAATAAAGACTACTACATATTTAGTCAATACTTAACTATCTAAAGCAACAAAAAACTAAGTAAGACTACATTTCTGAGACCCTGGGTTTCATGTGACCAATGTACTACAGAGATAAAATAGTTATACATTTAGTATTTGAACAACTAAAGCACCATTTGAAAGACTTAACAACGTCAGCATTATGGGCCAGGTAAGGTCAGAATCACCTATTCCTGAATCCTGGTAAAACTCATATTCAAGAACTGGATTTCGTGGCTGTAGGATTCGATTTTTTCCATCTACGCTAAATCTGATAGTTCTAAAACACATTCATTATACTTCTGATCAAATAAATACACATTTTATATACTGAACAACATGCAAATGGTATAGCTGTTCACTTTACATAAACTATATTTTCTCTGCTTCACATTCATTAGTGAAATACATTTATATCCAAGTCACTTTCTACAACATGCAACCATAATAAAGTAACTCACCAGCCTAAATCAAAGGAAATGGACCCATAGTTCTGTCAGATATAATACTCAAAAGTTTAAGAAAAAAAGTCAAGTCTGAAACACTATTGTATTAGGCAAGTGTCAAAAAGGACATTGACTGATGTTTGATATTTTACATTAACAACGTAAATGTAAGGAGTTTACTCTGGTCGGCAAATAACAGTGTCACTTAAATATCCAGCATCCTAGAGTGCAGTATTACAATGGTTTCTGTCCATATGTATCTAATGGAAATAATAGTTACTAAAATTAAATAATGTGAGACTTTAAATATTGTTTGAGCATTCTATGAAAATTGTTAACTAGACATCCATTCCAAACCACATTTACCCAATTAATTTTTCCAAATGGCAAAGGCAATAAAATTTAGTTCATAATAATCTCCAGGAATAGAGAACAAAGTTATTTGCCATTCTCCCAACAAGTTGCAACAAAGTAATAATATTACTAAAAAGAGTGAAACAAGCAATGTTCAACTTTTTCCTTTTCACTTATCATACAGATGTAATGATAACATGTTTGAAACCAAGTACACTACCTGTACAATTCACTTTGAAATAAATAATAGTGATATAAAAAGCTGAAAATATATGCACTATACTTCAAAAAACACAAAAAAGTATATCATTCTATCAATGAGATGTTATTATTTGATTTTCTTTTCTTCTTTTCCGTCCTCTTTGGATGTCTGTTTGTTCTCTGTAGATTTCTCATCCTCTTCACTTGTCTCCTCCAGTTTCTCTGGGTTATCTTCATAACTGAAAAATAAATAAATAAATAAATAAATCACCATTTGACATATATAATTACTCAAAACTTAAAGCTTCTGAAGCATGTCATGTAACAATATTGGTGTGAATTCACACTTTAAATTGTCTTACAGTGGACAATGACGACTGACACAAGGAACCAAAATTTAATGAGAGTTCTATTATTAAAAGTGTCAGGATTTGCCAGACAAAGATCGCAATTGTTAAGATTCCCAAATTTTAGATACATAACTTTTTTTTTACACTGCATATTTCTTTTTTAAAGAATTACTACATAGTTGATAACAAAAATATCACATACAACTTGTTTCAGTATTCATTATCAGACAATGTGACTTATACTAAAGCATTTTTATTTTAAAAACTGTAACTGTAGCTGTTATCTACTTACGCAAACAGTTCTTTAAGTTCCCCTCTTACAATGGCAGTTATGAGTGGTGCACCAATACATGCAGGCACAAGGTACAGCAAGGCCGGCTGAAATATTCAATTACTTATCAAAAATGCTCCACCAAAGTTGCAAGCAGACACATATTTTCTTTTCTTTTACAGAAAGAATGTCTATACATAGAAAGGGGTTTTTGCAAATTAGTTTTGTGCAATCATGAGGCATTGAGATGAAAAACTGAATAAGCTTCTAATAAAATATTGAATCTTGACTGACTGCATCAATAGAAAGGTGATATTATTTAGAGGTACCTGGAGTACAGCAAATAACAAGAACAAGGTTTATATGTTTAGGAAAAGACCTGACATACCTGTGCATGCTTGAATACATGCATGATGAATATTGTAGTCATTAGGCCCAGGAAATATGCTGCAAAACTAGTGTAGAAATACACCTTGCCACCCTTCTTCAGACTGAAAAAAAAGGTATCACAAATAAAGTAAAATAAGAATTCAGTATTAAAGAGTTCTTAAAACCTAAAACACCTGAAAATGAATTGTTTAATTTCAGTTCATGTATAAAAAAAATTATACAATCTAAATTCATTCAATTAAACAAGTATTCTTGGATTAAAATGCAAAAGTAAAATGCTACCATTAAACTAGCTCAATGAAACTGCATTTTAATGATCAAATACCAAAGAAGATTATAAGTAAAGCTACAGAGAAGCTGTACTTTTTATACCTGACATCAAATCTCAGTAAAAGGGCAATAAATATGCCTGGAATAACAATATCTCCCAGTCCTAACATGGCAAAATTATTAGCAGCAAGCCCCTTCTCCAGGAGATCCTGAGGAAACACCACTGAAAAGATGATAACCTAAGTAACTCTCACATACACAATGCTTAAAATCACTCATCTTCTCAGACAAAATAAAATGTACAACTGATAATATTTCCATGAAGAACTTGTATAGGTAATGAATGTTAATCATTTCATAAAAATGTAAAAAAAAAAAAAAAAAAAATATATATATATATATATATATATATATATATATATATATATATATATATATATATATATTATTCAGAGGCTACTTCCATTACAATAAGAGCAATGCCCATAATAGCGTACAATGCTTTGTTTCATTCCATTATCAATTGTTGTTATTATTATGCATGTTAAAAAATCTGGTTACTGTGGTAAAAACAATAGCTAAAAAAAATTTAAAATCATTTAAAAAAATAAAATTGGTACATTGAATGTTGACACTGATGCACTTACATTTGATTGGCGCTTCAAAGGATTTGGCAACAGTGACCATGACATTGGTTCCAAATACCTGTAATACAAATAATACTGCAATCAACAAATATTTTCTAATTCTGAGCAACATTCACTCTACAACACAATTCTGTGCAATCCTTTTAACCAATAAAATGTATGCCTTAATGAAATACAGAAACCCTATGGCATAATTTCCAGGCAAAATATAAAACTTAAAGCACTATCTCAGCAGATTATATGACTGCAACTTCTCTCCAAGGATATCCATCTAAACCCCCTGTTGTCCTCTCCAGTCACTGAGGAGAAACAGGTGCCTTTAGACTGACCTCTTACAGTTAGGAGTCCTAATCGCAATGTCTGCTGAGATAATACATTAAAAAAAAATTTTCAAAACTTGACTTAAAATGCAGCCTAGGTTATACACTCAACTGTCCCATTTATTTAATATTGGTTTAAGTCTAAAAAAACAGTCTGCCATTCCTATGAGTGGCTTATGCTACCAAAAGAGCTTGTGATATGACTTCATGCTAAAAAAAACTGTTTTAACCAATTCCTAGGAATACTAACCCAGAATATGTCATAAAGAAAGAGCCCGCCTAGAAGTATACAGCCTGTGCTGATTCTGTTCAACTGTAGCAGTTCTACGCCATTGACAGCAAAGGCAAGCCCAAACAGGTTGTTGGCAATCCAGTGCTGTGAATAAAATAACAATTTGTTTAAAAATCACAACTTTTATCTATGTCAATTATATAGCATGAGCAAATAGAATGTAATGAAAGATTAGTAGGTGGACAGGTAAAAGTTGTAAAAAAACTGAAATCCTGAAAATGTTGATTGCAATTTTGTGTGGCATTTGGACCATATGGGGGGGGGGGGGGGGAAAACATCAAAATAAAGACTGAAAATCCTGAAATCAGGCATAATCCCAGAAACTTTCACCTATGTAGGTGTAAACATGTTTCATCAATCCTATATCAGACATTACAAAATTGTTTATAACTTTATTTGGAGTGAGCAAAGCTGAAAGTGAAATTTCCATTAAGCATCATAGATGTTTCTTTTTCTAACTATCATTAGAAACCAAACAATTTTGTTGAAGTGAAACTTATACCATGTGCCTCACACTCTCACCTTCTTTAGCAGGTACCAGACACCAAACCCAGCACACAAGAGAAGACACACAAGATCTTTATTGTTGAACTCATAGTCCATGAGATCTGTAACAGGAATAAAATTTATCAAAGATAAACAATAAGTGTGTTTTCTCTGCTATCTAAAGAAGATGTAATTACTTAATATGTTGTAAACATTGAAGATATGGATTATTTTTCTATTTTGATATTTTATTATATTTAATAATAATAATAATAATAATAATAATAATAATAATAATAATATAAAAAGAAAGGAAATTCTATAGGGACCACCAACCTTCTCTCTTTTCTTTATCTTTCCCTCTTCTCAGCAGTAAGTGATACTGCTCATCTGGGAATGCTGCTGGGATCAGCTTGTTCACTACAGGGCTATAGGGTTAAACAAATATAAAAAGGGCTCATTTACACATGGTCTTTCAATAAAAAAATTTATCAACAAATTTCAGTACAGAGACAGCTACTGTGTGACCCTTTCTATGTTTTGTTGGTAGTGCATTGTCAAATTATCTACATAAAGCGGTTTAGAAAACTATTTGGTTCCAGAGATTAAAATACTTACAAAAATGAATACTGGTGAAAACTAAGATCTTGATACCATGAAGTTATGCCTGGACTACATTTTCATACAATTATCACCTCTTTCTAACATACCTTAGGATGTGCGCAAGGGCAAGCACTCCAAGGAAGAAAAAATAAAATGTCAGGAGTAGGTTGATGTACTCTTTGGAGAAAATCTGGAAAATTAAGTCAGACTATCTATAATGGCATATAGAAACACAAGAGTATGTTGGTTCAGGCAAGGATGGCAAAATTTGCATATGGAACTACACTTTTTTTCATTTTTGTTTAGATCTTTTAAACATCTTCAACACGCATTATTAACATTTTTTGCATCACAATTCTATTTTTTGGCATGTTTTATTTACAAGTAGGCTAATTTTCAATTAACAGAGCAAACTTATCAAACAGATGTCATTCACATATTTTGACAAAAACATAAGAGGCATTACCTTAAAGAATATATATAACCCCAAGAGGGTGCAGCTGGCAATGATGGGAAACATGGCTGCATCTTTACTTGACATCGTTTCAGGTTTTTCTCCAGATTCCTCAATGAAATAATGGGGAAATAAATATACTTTGCGTCTAATTTTCATAAACAAAAACGACAAATTTCAGCAAGCAACTGTCTACTTTAAAAACCTTGCCATATGGCATATGTCACCAATTCTGTTCACGTTGGCATGAGTGGAATAACAAATAACTCATGTGTAAAAGCAAATCTAGCAGAAGTAATGTGAATGAAGTTGTTGAAAAATGCCGATTTCGTTCGCATGCCTTATATGACTTAGATGTAAAATCAGGGAATTTATCGATTTAATGGTCTCCTTGTATTATTTTTATTATTTTTTTTTTACTGTTTAGCAGGAATAAAAACGCCGGCTGCTGCCACTTACCTTTTGCTCCTTATGGTACCTTACGGACCTAAGTGATCCGAAGAAAATTGGCAGTAATGCCATCAAAACTAAACTTCCATACGCAACCGCCATCCCCTCTGGCGTTGCTGGTATCTTTGCTGTGCCATTTGTCTCCGGTCCTGGAGAAATATCGGTCAAATTTTCAACAACTTCTTTCAGCGTGGTGTCTCCCATATTGCTTACTACTTGGTACTCGTGTATTTCTCGTGTTGTTCAAAGAAAAGCGAGATCTGAAATTCAATGAATTATTTCGATTAAAAGTACGAGAAAAAGAAAGATTGAATATACTGTTTGCTGATTATAATTGAGAGTATCCTTTATAAAATATAGATAATAAAATTTGTCACTTTTTGTCGGAAGTTTAATATCTCCCAGCATGCATTGACGTAAACAAAAAAGATGGCGGAGAGAGCAGCCGCATTTAAAGCTCTCTGCGCCTTTTATGTGCTTGTGATTGTCTCTAAAACTATATGTGCGTTAACTGAATGGAAGGAAGGCCTTCAATATAACAGGAATTATGTCAACAGTGCTGCAAATTATTTGACACAAAAGGGAGATATGAACAGACATGTTAAACCATCCCCGCAGCAGGTGGGCGAAGTTTCGCGTACGTCACGTGCGGTCCGAGGCAAAGAAATTAGAAGGAAGATATATGAAGAATACAAGGATTTTTATACAACTATTGGATTACAAGTTGTAGATGACAGTGTGGCTAGAAGAGAATATATGGACGCGGTCAGGAGGGAAAGTGATTCAGGGGTGTCAAATTTAAACACGGTGTGGTTATCCGTTTTCCGACCTAACCCATCAGGGACTCTCACTAAATACAGTTAGATATAAGAGACGAACACCCTTCCTCTTGTTTTCTTGTATAAGCACCAGCTTCTCTGTATTCTACTCGGGGGCGTGTTAGTCTGTTAAAGGTGCATTTAAGTCAAGTGATAACAACTGTTTATTTTGGGGGGGGGGGGGGGGAGAAAGGGGGGTAAGGGGGGGGGGTTAAATGACAATTTTCCCACACTTACCGATGGTGAATGAATCCATTCTGACTTTCAAAATTAGTCTGTTTTTTTTTCAGGACTTTGTTTTTTTGTAATAATCTCTTAAGACATTTTTATAAAGAAGAGATTATTACAGTGAGTAGCCATCTATGAATTAAGGTCCCGTGGTCATAAGCAAAGATATCAAAATAATTGCGAAAGCTGCTGCTTTGGTGGTAAAATAGAATTTAGTATGTTTCTATGAGTTGTTCACAATGTATTTATTGTGAAATATGAATCTCATATGAAGAGTTGTTATCCCTTTAATTGTTTTGTGACAATTGTTTGGATTTTTAGTTAGAGAAACAGCAAGAAGAGAAACTTCCAGGGGATGTCCTTGTCATGAAGAGGCTTTGTTCTGCTCTAAGATTTGGCAGACTTCCTGATAATGGTAATAATTGTTCAAATCTATCAATATGACATTTTTAGTTTTTCTAAGTACAAAAGATATATTTGATACTATTTTATGATCTATTTAATATTATGATACTACTGCAATTTTTCTTGATTATTTCTCAGTGATATGTGACGTTTTAAAAGTAATGTTTCATATTGTTTAACATGAAAAAATTATTTTTATCAAGAGGTATGAGAAATTTTCAGGTGTTACATCCTATATTTCTACAGTTGTCAGTCAGTTTTATCAGAGACTGATATATTGCACTTGACACCTTACATTTTCTCATAGTTCTTTATAAATGTTATCCATGTTTTACTGTTCACAGTACTTATCAAAAACTTCCATGATATTATTATTGTACATGATTTTTTACCAGAGGTCCCTCAGCACACATTGCCAAAATTTGTATCATATATAAGTGAAATGAAAGGACACAAAGGCAGTATATTGGAAATAGGCTCTGGTTATACAGTTTCCCTGCTGGCTGATACTACCCATACATATACAGCTATAGCACTGCTCATACAAGGTGAGTTGTTTTTAGATACAAGCTTAATAGTAACACATGATAAAATAAAGGTAATTGGATTTTTTAAAATGATTACATAGGTTATCTAAACCAGTTAAGATTTATAGAAATTTGAACTCTCTGTGTCTAAACATCTCCACTTTATTTTATAAACACATCAGTACTAAGGCAATCAAGCAGTTGTGGGGATTGGGGGGAGACTGAGCCATTTTCATTTTTTCAAGTCACAAGTGTGATAAGTCTTTCAGATACTGCTTTTGAGGGCTGAGACTGGTCAAAGGATGTCTAAGTTCAAGTTAATATTTTTACCGTTTTTCTCTTCCCCCTGTGGAAGGTATAACTAAGGGCAATAAGATATTACCTTACTATAACACTTCTTTATCACAATGACCTTATTGAGGTCACTAAACTCTTATTTGTTACAACATAATCCTTAAAAATTTGAATAAATTTTAAAATTTCATGCAATTATACTTATTACAATGATCGGAATTATGTGTAACATTAAAGTTGTTGCTGCCACTTATTTTTCTTCTAAATCTCATAATGATACAATTCCCAGGAGTCTTCTCTGTTTTCTCTCTAATTTGAAGGCCTTATGTACAAAAAATTAATTATTGTAAGTTATTGTAAATTACCACTTCACAGTGATGATTATACCATACATTTTTAAATCAAATTAAAAAAAAAACGCCCAATACTATTCAACTAGAACAAAATTCTATGTGAACAAGAACATATATGAAGCAGCAAAACCCAAACCTTACTCCATCACCTGTGTATCATTTTTTTCAGCATCAGACTTAAACATCTTGGCCATTTGTTTTATTTTGTTTTCCAGATTCAAAGTTACCAGTAAAAGAAAATTTAACTTACCATAGTATCCCAAACCTGTATGTTGGCTCATTGTTTCAAGACAATCTACCAGCAGCTGTTGAATATCTTTATAATGATAATCAGGTAAAGCAAACAGCATTAAAAAATTCATGTTTAGTACCGTGATGCAAAAAAAAAAATAATAATAATAAAATGAAAAAAAAAAACATCGTTTACAGGGTATTCATATATCTGGCATAGAATCATACATTTTATGCTTGAAGTTCTAGATGAAAAAGCAGTATTATATGATGCTTTTGTGAATAAGACCAAAGTTGTTGAATGCATTTTGATTAAATTGATAATTATCAGACTTCTGAATGCATAGAGCAGTAAATTCTGCATACCTTGAAGTGCCAATCCACACAATGTTGTACAGTTGGTTCTGTATTCTCATTTTCTGTAGTTTAAATCATGTTCTGGATTTTGCACTTCCTCTGATTAGGATGCTAGTATGCCACACTTGTTCTTTCCAAATTATTGTTTTGGTACACATTTATACACCTGGACTAGTCTGATACAGCTGCCCATTTATTCATTTTCAACAACTTTTTTAAATTGAATATAATAGATACATGCATTTCAATAGATGTTAGATAATTTTTTTTGCTTTGCTCAAAATTCAGGTTCTTTTCAACACTATCCTACTCAGCAATTTAACTTCCATGGTTGGTGACCTTCTACCTCATGAATATGAAGAACTATTAGCAAGACTTTTATCTCTGGCTAGAAATACTTATGTAGCAGACATCAGCACCAATAATAAGCATATGGTAGGTATCATACTGTGCACTTTATGCATTAATTGTTATATGGCAGAGATAAGATATACAGGTACTTTGATCATGGAGAAATAAGGAAAACTGCTGTGCATCATTTTTAAGGCCGTTAATTTTTATAGAGGAGTTATTTTTCTCTGTATGATGTAATACAAATGTGCCTTGCTGTTTTGATAGATTCTAAAACCTGGAGACCTTATGTAGGTCACACCAACTTGCACTTTATATACAAATTGCTCGAGCAGATGTGGCTTATTGCAAAGTTTTTTTACAGGTATTTTTAGGAGTATACCATGCATAGGTTGTTGATGATTTTTTAATAAAATAATTATTTGTGTTTCAGCTCAATTTTTTTAAGAACTGGGAAAACTTGCCAGTGCTTCTCAACAAGTGCTGTACTGTGGCTGGTCTGGACTGTGTTGTGGAACAAGTCAAGGGGTATTTTGGTGGATGGAATAATGGTCGAGAAGACCTGTACAAGGTACAGGTCCTCACTGGAACAAGAAATTTACCAGAAAGTTTTTGCGAAAAATCATTACTTGAAGGAGAGGTTTGTATTTAGACTTTTTGACAATATTTTTTTAACACTGAAATATTTCTTACATTAATTTTAAAATATTTGCATTTTAAAATGATTTGTTTGAAATCCCATTAATTAAACATAAGATTTCTTATGTGACAGGGAGTCTGGAAAGTGGTTTACCTTCAAAGGAGTTTAAGCTACAATATTTCAGCCTCCAGTTGTGCTGAATTTATCCTATTCTGGTTGTTTTCAGTGCTACCTTCATTTTGGAAATGAATCTGAACCAGTTGCCATACATTATAATGATGGAAGTCAGCTACTTGTCCCTGAAACCAGTGACTGTATCCCACTCCAAGTTATAAACTACATAGGTAATGATAACTTTGAAATGCTTATGTTATGATATCAGTTTTCATAATAGGCTACTTATAGTGATACTGTAAGTATTTATATACCATAGTTTATTTGGTTTAAGTTTATGTTGTAAAAAAACAGTGTTTTATATTATAGTAATTTAAAGAATGAAATTGAATTGGTGTTTATGTAATAGGTATAGATATATATTAAAAAACCCATTAATTGAAGACATTTTAAATATTACTTTATTAAAATTAACATATTGAATATATATTTTATGATAAAATTGATTGCTAACAATACACAATTCACAGCAGCAGTGATATCAAATTGCTGTACAGATTTCATGCAGATTTAATAAAGAACTTGAGAAACATCTATGCTTTTGAACACAGGTCCCATACAATCCACCAAGGAAAGGTTATTGTATCAACTGTTACATGTGCCATACCGTGACGACCAGAGATCATGTACTCTCTACATCAATGGTTCAAACATTGTTTCATTACAAGATACACCTGTAAGTACATGAACAATGGAATGTTGTGTTCTGTGTAGCAGGAAGCACCATTCTTTTAAGCAGCCCTCATAAGGATGCACAGTTATGATCAGATTATCAGTCTTTTGAACAGCCATCAATGTCATAATTGAATTGTGATTTCTAGATTTGACTACCCACTTCATTTCATATAATATATATACTGAAGCATGAGCTATATGTTTATTTGTCTTTTTCATAATAGTGTAATAATATTGTCATAAAAAAATAAGGTCTTTATTATGGAAAAACCATAATCTTAAGTGATAGCAGTCTTGTAAAAAAAGTTAAGGGAGTTAAGGTTATTTTACTGTGATGCATTCCCTTGCTGGTGGTTCAATGAATATAATTTTGTGATCCAGGTAAAAACTGGCATTGATTCACATATGTGGAGCTGTGAGGAGAACCCTCAGATGCATGCTTTAGTGAAGAAATTAGTAGACTTGGACCCCTCATTGACTGGTACAGAGCCACATGAAAAGGTATGTGTGGTAAAATAATAATAATAAAAAATACTTTAATGTTTTTATAATAATACTTTTATTTTTTAATGTTTTCATGACATTATATGTGTTGGAATGTCCGTGATCATTGTTTCTGTTATTCCAAATATTAGTGTACTTTTCTTTTGCCCTCGGTGGAACACATAACAATGTGTCTAAGTGATCATTAATATTTTCAATTTTTGAAAAAGAAAAAAATAGTGATTTTGTTTATTTAAAATTTTTTATGCAAATACACCAAATCTCACTAGTTTGAAATACATCATGAAGGGTACTGAGTGCCCAGTCCTTCGATATCTTCACTAGGGTTTACACAGTGCCAAAGCAGGGCAGATTTCTCCTCACAATTTCAACCAGAAGCAGCCTCAGGAGGACAGGGGAGCAAGGGTGCAACAACCCTATGAGCAGGTAAACTAACAGGAATGGCAGATGTGTTTAAGGAGTAGCTTCATGAAATGATTTAAGTGACTTTTTAAGCTTGATATAAAAAGTAGTAAACCAATGAAAATTTTTAATTAATTTTAAGAAGCAAAACTGACCTTGGCATTTTCTGTGATGCACTGCTATATAAAATATACAGATTTCTATTATGTAAATTTTGCAGTTTCATTTAAGAATGAATTGATTCCATTCTTGCAGGTGGATAGTGTAGCAGAAAGATGGAACAGGTTGAACAATGATGTAAAGGAAGCTGCTGAGAAAGACCAAGAACAAGTACAAAGGCTTAATAAACAGTGGGACCGTGAAGGCAATCCACCCTTGCCACAGCAAGACCCAGTGTTAGTCAGGCTAGACAAAACATGGCGCAGGGAGGAGGATAAGGTTGGCCTTGACCCTCCAGCAGTTCAAGGTCAAGTTCAAGGCAAAGTTCAAAGCCAAGGTAAAGAATCCCTGTCCAGGAATATAGACCCTGCCTTAACAAAGGATGAAAAGGAACTAAGACTAGCCATGGGATCATTGGGTGGAGTTAAGGGAATGGAAGGTAAAGTACTGAGAATTATGCTTATTGCATTGTATAAATTAATTATGATGTTGGACTAAATGTTGGAACCTACATGCACTTGCACACCTTCATCTGTCTTTACAGTTGTGTAAGGTGTCTTGTTGTAACTTGAATCTTTGTTCATATGAATACTTCTTACCAATTCAGGGAATCCAGTCATTGCTCAGCCAAAGAAACCAATAGAAACTGAAGGACAGTTGCCTGAATTAGAAAAGAACATAATTCATCAGAAAGTGAGCAGTCCCAAATATGTTCAAAATTTGAGAAGCATACAGCATGGAGGCACAACAACAACACTTAAAAGTGTAATCCGTGAATTTGATTCTTTAAATAACGAACCAGTACCTCTTGCAGAGCAACATCAAATTCCAAAACCAGTACCAAAACGAATCCATGGAAATGCCAGGAAAATTTATAGAAATAAATATCAGGGTGTGGAACAACAGGACAGTAGACAGGCTGATTATTTAAAAAATGATCTGGTACAAAATGGTGCTGATCATTTGGGTCCTGTTGGAAAGATTGAACAGCAGCCAGTGGTGTTTAAGCCCAGGGAACAAGGTGGTCAGATAGAGAAAAGGAAAGATGGTATGGTGAGTAGTTTTTTTTTAATTCATTATGTTTAATGGAGGTAAATTCTCAGAGTTTAAGGTCAGATATTTGTGTTCACTCATGATCAGGAGTTGAAATAAAAAATTACAAGTATGATAGCTCGAAAGAATTTTTACTTCAAATTTTATTTTCATTATAATTAAGTGATTGTTAGCTGCTGGAAGCAAAACTCCATAAAATACAAGTTAATTGATGTATTCTTTTGTTATTGTTTATTGCAGAGGAGGCTACTTCAGAATGATGCCCAACAAGGCCTATCCTTAAGTGTTAGGGAAAAACTAGACAAATACAAGGAAGACTTTAAGAAAACTCTCATGAATAGATATAAAGGTAAAATGATAATGTGAAGAAGAGTGACATTAACTGTTTATAAATAATTTTATTGTTTGAGCCTTATATGTATAAAGTGACTGAAATAATACAAAAGTTACTTGTATAAAAATATTATTTTCTAATGGTGCAAAAGTAGTGTCAGTATCGATTTTGTCACTCACATTGTTCATGTATATCACTTGCTTGTTCCTCAGTGTTTTTTGTACAACTATGGTTAGTTTCTGTATTTCCATACCTTAAGCCCAAAGAACAAAGATTGACAATGACCATGATCAAATTGAAAGCAAAAAAGTGACCTCCACCCAAGGCCCAGTGAAGAAAATGGCATCTAAGACAGCAACACCATCGTCCTTGTCTTCAAAAGAGCCCTTGGTCTCTTTAAATGGAATTAGAAAAGGTTGTTATTTGCTTTCATTACTGAAATTGAATGTTTTAGTTGTTTTATTACAGATGGTTTTGAGTGAATTGAATTTTATGTGATGAGCATCAAAATGCATTCTCTTCATAACACCTTCATTGTATCTATACCTTTTTTATGTACAGACACAGATGTGTCTGTACATATAGCCGTCATCTGCGTCTGTCGTCGCCGTCGTTGCCGTCGTTGCCGTCGTCGCCGTCGCCGTGCACTTTTACCGATAACACGATAAGTGGAAAACTGTTTTTCCTTTTTGTTTGAAACTTACAGANTTTGACAGCTTTGCTGCCTTGTTTAAAAACAATTTACTGTCATTCCTGTGTTTTTAAGAATTGGTCAAATGAACAAGGTTTTTTTTTTATTTTCAGATAGTACTGACCAGCAAGCAGCTGCAGCCCAGAAGTCAGAGCTGGGAAATAATGAGGTAATAGAAGAATTGATGCTGTGTGCATTATTGCATCAGGTGTAATAATTGTAGAAGACTGAATCTTTGAAAAAAGTTTCAATTTTGTGTTTGATTTTACCCAACAAGTTTTTGATTGCATCTGTCCCCTTTAATGAATATCATAATGATTAAGGGTGAAAATGGCTAGAAAGGCTTTGCCAGTTGAATTTAGATTGGTTTTGATGCAATGTTTTTCACATGATGAATACTACAGCAAGACATGTAAATCCTGGCTGCAAATTTTCATGCAGAAATAGGCCAAAATATTTCATTGATATGTGCTAATTGCTATTGATAGCTCATTGCTTAATGTTCTTTGCTTTGCTTCATAAAGCAGTCTTTATCTAATGATTGCCCTCATAGTATCAATTGCCAAATTAACCTCCACATGAAACAGAGATTTAGAGAATGAGCTGTGTGATGAAAGTTATAAATTAAAGAAAGCTTTTGTAACACCATCAATCCCCATGGCTTTGTTGAGTGCTTCCCAATTACTGCTGAATCACACTGCATGTTGCTAAAGCTGGCTTGCTATGCTACAGGAAGAGGAGGAGGAGGTGGTGGCTGAAGAGATGGAGGAGGAAGAAGAAGCTTTAAATGATGAGTATGATTTTAAGGTAGGAGAGAAGCAAAGCTGCAAACGTGAATGCCTCTAGTTAATTATGCTGACCAGGGCATGAAATCTGTTTTGGTCAGAATCTTTGATTGACTGCCTCTTCAGAGTGGAAGCTATGGAAATGACTCCATGTGTGTGCATGCATTAGTGTGTAGCAGAGGATTTGTGTTTGGATACCTCACACAACTTCTTAGAAATTTTATGTAAGACCCATATGTTAAAAGTAGAAAATTTTGTGGTTATTTTATATCTTCACTTATGATTTAGTGAATGATAGCAGTCACTGTTGTAAAGAATGTATGTAAGAAATCTAGATGATGTTTGTGAGATACAGTTGTAGACAAGCATGTACAATGTAAGACATGCATACATACAGTGAATATAGTCCCAGTATTTTTGGAAAAGTACTTTTTTATTGTGATAACTGTTCTTTAATAGTCTCCAGTGACTTCTGTAAAACCAGAATTAAGAGAACCAGCAAGAACAGTGAGGGAGAAACACCAGCCAATGGAACACACATTTGGACCAAAACATAAGGAGGAGAGTGTGTACGACTCTGAGTGGAAACTGATCAAGAATGACATCGCTGCTCTGAATGGGAAAGAGAGAAACTTCTTCAGTGTTTTGACCTATGGTATGAAAAGTGACAATGTAGTGTAGCCAATTATATTTTTAAAGCAGCTTCAATGGTCCAGAACCATGAGGACAATGTTAACTTGTAACTTGCATATGATATATTAATGTCACGGACATCTCAAGTGCGCCGTCAGTGGTGTTGGATTCTTTTATACAAAAGCTTTAAGCTTACATCTTATGATTCTAGACTTTTGAGATCTGTAAAAATGAGATTTCTTATCTTAATGTAAATTAGATTTTTCCATCAAAACAATATTGAAACTATTGGTTTCTATAGACCTGTGTTGTTTGTACCCTAGGTGGTAACCAGCAGGTGTTACTGGGAGCTAAGATTGCTCACAGGTATCCCAACTCTACTGTCCTCTCTGTACTTGACACAAGCAGTGCCAGACATATGCCAGGACTTAGGTAAGAAACAAACTGATACATGTAGATGGCAATTTGGTAAGAAAATATTAAATGAATGGTATCCACAAAGGTAAAAAAAAAGTTATTGATGACTTCTAGATTTAGAAAATCATGAATAAAGCAGATGCTAACAACATGAATAAAAATATGAGAAGGAAAACACCTATTACACTTTTTGTGTAATTTTACTCCAGTTTAAATGACTTCATGCACTGAAAAAACTAAATTTTCAGGAAAATGATAACAAGCTTGGGTGCTAAGAATTTCATTCTCTTGGTGAATAACTTGAGTCCTGGTACTGTGGATAAAATTGTCAAGATGCCAGAGATATTTCAGATTCAGGTATGATTGAGTCAGCTCATTACATCTCTTTGTTTCATTGTTTTTTCAACATGCCAGGTACTTGTCACAAATAAATTGATAAATTAATAATTGAAGGCACCTCTAAAAGTTTGACCTGTTGACCTGAATAATACACATTGCTTTAGAACACTGAATTTTCAGATGTGGAAAAAGGGATATTTTTCATTAATAAA
This sequence comes from Lingula anatina, assembly GCF_001039355.2. The sequence continues at coordinate 205,423 of NW_019775452.1, read as the reverse complement.
ACTTTAGGATGTAATATATGTTTTTTCAAACTTCTAAAATTTACTCTGTACAAAAATATGTTATAATCTATGATATTTTGATAACAAGAAGAAAATCATAGCTGTGTTCATATTTACCTTATTGTTTACATGTATAGATATATACCATATTATGTTCCAGATTTTGGGCTTGGAGACTTTTCATCATCTAACATCTCTTGGTCAAGGTTTCCTGTACTACCTCGGTCACTTGCTGACCATGGCTCACACTACCTACCTTGAAGTCCCTTCTCCTGAGCAGCTGGTTATGGCTGACCTTTTACTTGGGAACAGCACAGGTCCAGAGCAAACCCATGCAGTTTTCAAGGTAAAGGTTAATGTGAGGGATAGGGAGTTTTATAGTTTTTTTTTTTAACTTTCTTTTGTGGGTAGATATTTTTCTCTTCTCAGTGTAAAATGGCAGGGTGGAAATATAATCCTCTTGCTATATTGTGTAAAAAAGGGAGTTGAGAAGTGTCTTAGCTTTGATCATGAATAGGGAAACTTTGGGGGGGGATATGATTTTTCTCCTTTTTTATCATTCACTGTTACAGTGCCCATCATTAAAATAGACACAATATTAAATCCCATTTCAATTATGCTTTACTTATCCCCAATTTCAGTATTAGATGTAATATTTTGAATGCACTGATGCTTCTTTTTCCTGCTTATCATAGGGTATGATATTTGAAACTTTGAAACTGCATGGGTTGGAGAATGAAGCTGAAGTCAGCTTGGTAGATGACGTTGATATTCTTAGAGGGTACACATTGGCCACCAAACTGGTTAAAATAACTCTAGGACATATGCAGAGAACAGTGAGTATTAACATTTGAGAAAAAAAAGTGACTTGCAGCTAATGTGTACACTTATCTTGTTGTTTTAAGATTAGTCCCACAGTAAGTCTCAGGATGCAATAAAAGATAGTGTCACTGGTTGGCCTCAGGAAATGAAGAAAAACACATCATTTACTTCCTCCCATGTTTTTGCAGGGTACATGGAACTAATTTACATTTTTTTGCTGGCAGTTTTTCTATTCCTACTATGCCCTTGCAGCAGTTTGTGATGTTATTGTCAGTCCCAAGCCAAATACTTTTAAAGTTGAAGCTGCAAAGTGTTGTAAATTTGTTCAGCTATGCCATGGCTACCATATTTCTACTTTAGGTCTGCAGATTCTTAGACTTTGGTTTTCTGTAGGGCCAGCAGGCTTAAATTTTTTGGCATTGACTGTTGTAGATATTTTTGTGCTTTATAAAATTCAAATCTTAGTCTTGTGCTTGCACCAGGTGTAAATTCCAATTAATTGNAGAGAAGCTGCATTTTGATTTCCTTTGAAAACATATTTTAAGCTTAGAGAATTGATATTATTGTAAATTGAGACATAAAAAGGGGAAATATCATTGAGTGAATTCTGCATTTATAAAATTATGGGAAATTATGATTTATTATAGTACTACTATAACTTGTTTTCACAGGATTTGTTGGTGAGAATTACATGTTTAAAAACAGCATGTTGCAGTGGGTAAACATACTGACTTTTTTTATGATTTCAATACACTTTCAGGAAGAACCTGCTGAGGGAGTACCTGTCCCTGCCAGTCTACCCAGACATGTGTCCCCATCACTTGGTATGGTACAACACCACCCTGGTATACCATGCTGCAGACAGTACACGCCGTTTTCTTCAGTCTTCCACTGAGTTGTCTAGATTGATAGCAAGTCAGGTACAGTAATGCAAATAATCAAGCAGTGTAGCATGGAATGTGTACTAAAATGTTAATTTTGTGAAGATAGCATGTTAATTGAATTTTTTTCTTTTTTCGTTTTTTGTGTGTTTGTATTGATTATTTAAACCTTGCAATGGAATTGGAATGAGAGCTTTTTTGAAATGACTTATAACATAGTAATTTGGGAAAGATATGATGTGTATGTATATGTCAGCAAATACATGTAATATGTTTTAATCTTAAAGAAGTTACAGGGACGTCTGTTTTAATGATATGCATTAAGAAAGAGCTTTTAGCTTGTACTACATCTGTTTCAGTTTTTGGGTTTTTAATTACACAAATTTAAGTTGTCTTGAGTTGTGGTGGGACCCTTTATTTTCATCTCTTTTGAAATGGAAATGATATATATTGGCATCCTGACTAATTTCAGTGCTACAAATGCACACGAATTAAACAAAGTTTTTATTTTTCCAGGCAGCTGTAAGTGTACTTGGAAATGAGATTTACACCCAGCCTTTTTCATTTATGGAATATAAAAGCATGGAGGGTAAGAAACTACTGAGAAAAAATTGAAAATATGTGTTTTTGGTATCTTAACTCGTAGATTTTAAGCAAGAATAGTCAACCAAAATGACCAAAATCGGCCCGGAAAATGCATGCTAAAGTATATTCATTCCCAGAAGTAAGGTGTGTTTTTTGGTCCCTGTCAACTCCTTTCCATAGAACTGCGATTTAACAAAACATTTAGCACAAAATCTATGTTTGAAAATGGCTCTTATATGCCACTTCTAGCCTAAAAGTTCAACGATAAGCTCTCTAACATGTGGAGACCATGCTAGCCAATTATTAAGGCTATAGATAGACTGCTTTTGCTGCAAACTGGTCACATTCATGTTCATAGGTCAGTGGAGCGAGTGATGTCAAGCTGCAGGCTCTGATTGGATTGTATTTGTAGCTCATTTATAGCTGCATGTCATCTTTTCTCAGCATTTTTGTTCAATTTGAGGTATTAATTTAAAAATCCATTTTGTGAATTTTTCAGGAGAGATGATCAAACTCCTTGCTAAACATTACAAAAACAGCACCTTCATATCCCTGCACAGTGAACTTGAGGAGGCAGAGAAACTGTATCAGGAAACATGGAAGATGAATGTCACCAATATTGTTATAACCAGCCTTGCTGTGGACCAGGATTTCACTACCAAATTACTGCAGAGTCCTGATTTTTTGAGATACCAGTACTTTGGTAGGTGACCTTATTCACATTGAATGTGTTTTCTTATTAAGGCTATACTTCAGTTTTTAGTAATAGATTGCAAATGATTTTTGTTTCCAGGATGGTGTAATTTCATTATAGATCCTTTTAGTTTTTTTGTCTTTACCATTTCAAAATTTTAATCTGTATTATCATTACACAAAAGAAAGAAGAAAAGACGCTTGATGCAATACAAATACCATGCATATTAAAAAAAACCTATGTTTTGCATGCAGGTGTTCAGGCTTTTCTGGACTCTGTTATGACCATGGGCGATGATGAATTCAACCTGATGGTTGGGCAGATGATTGCAAATGGAGTCACTTCTTTCTTTCAGTTACCATCAGCAGAGGTAGGTCATCATGTTGCTTTTGGAAAAAAAAATAGAAAAATGTTGTTTCATAATATATTATAGTGTTTCATGAAATAGAGTTGATATGCTATGTTCTTTTCATCATTGTTTCTTAACATTTTTTTTCTTTTGGAATGAACAATTCACATTTAGATAATTAAGTTTAGTGCAATAATGTTGAAACATATAACTGCTTGCAAACATCATATTCTCCTGAACATTATAAATTTGGATGATCCTGTATTTAAAACAGAAAAAAAATTCTTGGCATTTTTTTTCTTGATAATTTCTAGATGCTGTCTTTGGCATTTGCAACATTCTTCCCAGAGTCTTTTACTGGTCGACCACTGAGGGGAAACGGGACTTTAGATAGAAAGGTTGGTTAATTGTAGCAATGGTCTTGCCAGATATGCATAGGGAGTCCTAGAGGTCCTAGTGCACACATGGAAGTCTTGTGGTTATTTTTACATAATTAAATTACACAACAGTAATTACTGTGATATAAGATTTCCATGACAGTAAAAATCTTTATTGATTTCCATGACAAAGTTTGAGCAAGTCTTGACAATAAACAGTAGAGGCTCAACAACCTTAAAACTTTATTTTAACTGTATCCTACATACTGTATACCTAAGATAAAGATTTTCACTGTTTATTGTCTAGACTTGGTAATGTTGCAAACTTCAAACTTTGTCACTCCATTTGCATGTTTTTTGAAAATGAAATTTGACCCAACATAAATAAATGTTGCTGTAATTCCCACAGAATTCCTTTTCTGGCAAAACTTCAAAAAGTAATGAATGGTGCGTGCATCATCCATCAATATTTAATTAAAATATTTATCTTAGCTCATATGGTTGTTTTATAATCATTGAAAATAACAATGTTTCTTAACTTTTTTGGATGAGTGTGCATATAAATAAGACTTATGTTTTAAAAAAAAAAAACTGTAATTATAAATCCCTGATTACTTGGTATATTTTGACTCTGCAGGACATTTACTACCTGAAGCACCATCCAGCCCCAGTATTTGAAAATGCTGAACTAAAGATGCTGGGAGAGGTACATAACTTTATTCAAAAAGATTCTGTTTTATCGTTTATTTGCATAGAAGTTGTCTTGAGTAACTTTATGATGTATATCACAACCCATCACAAATCCTTTGCTAAATAAACAGATGAATGAAATATGATTACCATACTTTCATTGTTGATCATCAGTTCAAGGATACTGTGTAAAAGCCATATTGATACTATGCATCTGCAAATCATTTTGGTTCCATATATTATTTAAAATTGATAAAATTGTCATTATTACTTTGTATCAGAGCGCAGAAGCAGATGTGAACATCAGTATAAGTGCTGAGCTTCTTCAACCACCATTTATGCAGTCTGCATCCTTCCCATGGAAAATGGTCCGTGTAGATGTCAGGAACCTCACTGTCACAGTGAGTTTTATTTTACTATTAATAAAGATGGTGAATTAATATCAGATGACATTTGAGTGGCACCTGTGAAGGTACCAACCCTTGGCTTGGTTGAAGCATTTGTGAACTGTGTTAGGAAAAACTACTGTAAATGCCTCAAATTGCTTAAAGATCAAATTAAAAAACACTGTTTACATATAAAGATAATATTTGTAAAAATTTATAAACTTGTACTATTTTAAAATGTTGAAATCAAGCATATCAGCAATCAGATTTTTGTTATGAATTGATCCCTTTTTTATTTTGAATTCCAGGTTAATCATCATTTTGACTACCAGCTAGATGGCCACGATAGAAAGTATACCCTCCACTGCCTGGCACATAGTAAGTCCACTTATGAGGTATACCTTATCAGGAAAGGGGATGGATTCAAGATTCCATATGGGGATGTTCATGGTATGTACCTTATTACATGAATTTATGGTAAATATTTATTTCTTGTAGTTTATGAATGTGTTTAGGATATTAAGTTCTAAATGTCAGTTGTTTAACTGTAATTTAACTGAGCCTAGATACTCTTTTCACGATTATGATATTTTTTATTTCAGCTATATCTTTAATTGCCCTTCTGAGAATGGGATTACTGGAGCCCATAAAAACCATGTTTTATGATCTGTTCCTGACACTGCCCTTCTATGAAGATATGGCTCCATGGAATATTGGTCAGTTCAGTTTAACTTTTCATTTTTTTGTCGGTAACAGTATCTGAATACCAAAAGTAGTGAACATTCATACAGTTTATAAACTTAAAGAAAAAAATACCATTACATTTGTGTAGCAGTCTGTAGTTTTTACAGTTGTATATATCCAATATAATTAATTTTTTTTTCACCTTCATAGTGTTTCGCAGTGGTAGACTGGAATATATAGATTATGACACCAAAGACTTCACTTTCAACAAGATGGTGCCTGCTGCATACCAGGTAAAGTTACTGAATTTGGAGGTCTCATTTACAAGTTCTCAATGCAGATCTCTCACTGATAAGTTATATGAAGAAACTGTACACACAACATGAAGTTATAACGTATTATACTTTCATTAAAACTCCTGTAAATTAAAAATACACAATCATATGTTAATTTTTGGTGGGAAGCTCAAATAACTGCTTGGTCTGGTTTTGTCTGGTATTATTTTTGAATGACTTTGAATACAACCATTGATAGAATAGTAATAGAAAAGAATAGTAGATGTTTAGCATATGAATTTTACAGAGTTTAGAGTTTTTTTCAAGGTGATGGCAATGCTGATGAATTATGAGAGAACTATCAATGATTTTGGACATTGTAAACAGCATGGAATGTAAGCATACTGGTTTTTGAATAAGTAAAAACTGTTAAATCAGTTTTAACAGATTTAAAATTGTTTTGGAAAATATGGCATAAAGGAAAATAAAAAAATGTGTATGTGATAGCAGAAAAGTAATGTCTTCCCAGAATTTAAACTGAGTGTGCTATTTTTACCTTTTTCAGAAACCAGTATAACTTCCCCTATGTATCCCATTGTGTAGGAAGTGACTATGAAGGTCCATGCAAAGTAAGTACCACCTTCTATAAGTAAATCCCAAAGAGAACCAATCATTCACTTATCTCCCCCTGCATTTTGAAAAATAAACTGAGGATATAAGGCATTCTCTCTCTCTCCCTCTCTCTCTTTTCTCTGTTTTGTAACTTTACTTATTCATTGAAGCTATTCCATTCACCAAGGTGACTTTTTTCTTCACACCTTTTAGTGCATATAGGGAGCATGGTTGATTTTCTAATGTTTATGGAATTATGTCTACTCTATATCTGATTTAGGATTCAAGATACCCTGTCCCATGTGGTGACTATACATGTAAAAGCACATACATTGAATGCTTGAAATCTCTAAGTGAGCTAGAGAAAAAGAAAATGGAGTGGAAGCAACAAAGTAAGTGAGAAACTATTTTCCAGGTATAATCCCATTCATTTAAACAGTTGAATAGTTTAAAATTGAAGTGTCTTTCTTTCTTATTCAATTCATTTTATGAAATGGAGCGTAATATTAAAACAATTTTTTAAGAAATGAGAAATTTATACATCACTTTGCTTTCTTTTTCCTTTCTTACACAAAGATTTTGTAGTTTCCAAGTGTGTTTGCAACATTGCAATGAAGTGAGTAAAGAGCATGTATTGTGATTGAGGTAGAATTGTTATTAATGAAGAAGGCTTGGATTTGTGCAGACACTGGATGTCATCTTCATGTTTAAATAAAAGTTTTTGTTACATTACAGTGGTAGCCAACTTGAAAACTCCAGGTTTTGTATACACAGGGCGACAGAATCTCCCATACACTAGTGGCCAGTGGGTAAGACAAGTATTTTGTAAGAATGAATATTTTGATTGAAAGACCATATTGTTCTTAGCTTACTTTTAAGTGTTGTTCTTCAACAAATTTAAAAACAACTGGTTCCACTTGCTAATTATGATTTCATTTTCAAGCCCCTTGGTTAACATGTAAATGCAAAAGTAATATTTATATATTTGCTCAAAAATGGATGATATAATAATTTATGTGGGTGCAATATCTTAATCATAGCTTTTTTTACATTTAATTTTTAGTCATTTGGACAATTTGGTGCCAAAAATCCACAAAATGGAGCATATTTAAGACAAAGACCACCTCAGCAAAAAAGTTACTCAGGACCACAATTTGCACAAGATAATCAAAGACGACGTTTTTGGTAAAATTTATCAAAAATTCCAAATTAATACTAGACAAATTGATTTGTATAGATTCATTAGTTACCTGTTATTTTCTAAATTGTTATTGTAGTTTGATTGCTGTTATTATAGAGCAAATTGTTAGGTCATACTTACTGTAAAAATTTACTCTACCAAAAAGAATGACAGATATATAATTTTTTTGGTCAGATATTTGGTTTCCAGTGATTTGTATGCTGTTAGTTGTTTTTTTATAAAACCCAATAACTAACAAATATGCTCAGGTAAAAACAGGTTGTTTTAGGATAGAACTTATTATTCTAATCAGAATTGTCTTTTTTAGAAGTTGTTATTGAATGCTATTAATAGGCTTTTTATGCTCCTTTATATTATCAAAAAATAAACTTACATCTTGGAATAGTAAACATTATTTGATACAAGACTGTTTACAGAAAAACTTCACTTACACAGAAAGTATGATAACACTAGCTCTATCTTCCCTTTCTCTGTTGTTTTTGAGATATTTACATCTTACGTCATTTAAATATAGCAAGATATTTTATAATGTATTTTGATTAAATATTGATTGAAATATAATGAAGTATATTTTTCCCTTCATACGAAAGGCATGCCAAACTAAACAGTAGATGTATATGTATGTGTATAAATGACTTTTTGTTCATTAAGTATGTTATGAATCATAAGTTACATATTCAGATGTTAGGATCTATATGGATGTTAGCATCTGTATCTATATGGATGGATTTAATTATGGTTTATCAGCTTGTACCTTGGTGACCTGTTGTTTGGTAATAGTTAGGACCTGTTTGTATATATATGCACATGTGATAACATCTATAAGTATAATACATTGAAGTCACTATACCCCAAACTTGTGATATTAGATTTCATTTTTGTATATATTTCTTAAGTACATTGTACTTTCTAATCTCAGTTGGTGACTGTTGTATGTCCAGTCTTCCAGACACAGTTCATTTATATTTATTGTTTTGCAAGGAAATTAGTATGGAATGGGTATGGTGAAGAATGAATGGTTTGAAGGGAAAAAAGCTGGTTATACTGCAGTTACTGTAATAGGTTGCTAAAATTGAACCAGGGTTTAGGACAGCATTCTTGATTTTGTTTATGAATTTTCAAGTTTTTATCTCAAGTGGGTAGAAATTGAGTACAGTAATGCCATTGTATAATATTTTAAATACTTCTCAGTATTGACCTTGAATAATATTTTCATTCAGCTATGTATTAATGAAGAATAATGTATTGAAGGTGGCAATTTTGTTCAGATCAAGATCTAAAAGATCAATGTTTGTATTATTACTGGGTAATGTGAATCTGTCTGGTTTCTTTAAAAATTATTATGAAGCAATTCCAGAATCAGCACAAGTATACACACTGTGATATGTTATTATTTGTATAACCTTGTATGAACAAGCTTGTATCATAGCTTTTTTGTTTTCATGGAAATATTACTTGTGTCTTTAAAAAGTATGTATTGGGTCTCATTCCAGAAAAATGATAAGTTGCAATGATTGACAATTTGCTATTTACTTCTTGTTGAATATATTGAATTAAGTATTATACTTGTTACACCTCAGTATTTTACTGAGAGACATTTGTAAATGGCTGTATTCTTTGAGACTGCATGCTTTTCTTATATTATTATTATTATTATTGACTGACATTAATGGAGATATGACTACAGTGCTACTCCTATCTCTTTAACAAACTGAAAAGAAATAAAGCACAAAATTACTAACAAATAAAAATTTAAAAAAGGCAGAAATAGCCGCTTTCTCTAATAAAAAGTGTTTAGTCTTTTCCTTTCTTCGAGTTCCTCAGAAGTCCCTTTATCTTCCTTCAGCCAGGGTCTAGATGAGTACCACAGGTAAACTAATTAGATTTACTTGCTTGGAAGTAAGCATGTTGTAGGTATGTCAGAATCAATGGACAGAATTGAGCAGAAAACATATAGGTGTAATCAATTTTTTTAATTTCATGGGGCTTAGACTAGGCTTGGAGAACGAACCATCTTCAAAGCTGAAGGTTTGACAATATTTGATAGTCAACTTTAAATTCGTGTACAAGTCTAATGCATCTTTTGTTTTAATTTACCGTTTTTTTTTTAACAATCTTGAGTCGATCCCCACTTCACACTAAACGCACACTATGAACAAAAGAAGAGTTTCATTCATTTCTTAAAACCCAATATAAACACAGTTTTTAATGAAATAGAAAAACAAGATAGAAGAAAATGACAACGAAATTTGAGAATTTCGAAAAAATTTTGTCGACGTGGAAAGAGCTGTTAGCACAGCAGTAGGCTAAAAAGCGGCTTCAGAAAGAAATTGCGATTGTTGAGCTTCTCAACCATTGTGATTAGTACCCCTTATGCCAAAGTAATGTCGACCTTTGCAGCAGCGCTGCAGGTGAACTAAGAAACGGTTGTCACACTTTGTTTTCCAGTTTGTCGCAAACTTGTCTGTGTTTAATAGGGAAAGATAACATTCAAGAGGGCGCTCCACTGGGAAGGTAAACAGTAGGGCTTGATAATATATCATGACATCGACTTGGCTATGCATTGGGCTGTTACACTTACAGACGTAGTTCTGACTTTGGTTACAGGATCGATATACTGGACTAGTCATACTAGTAAATACTTAGCGGTATATGATCTGAGGGATGCCTGTATGTGTTGTACTTACATGTAGCTATTGCAGCAGGTAAGGCAGGTGTAATTACTGTCGTGCGTGGTGGGTGCGCGAGTGTGAGAGATCGAGACTTGGGCGCATGATGGGTGCAAAATAGATACGTGACTGTAGGCTGTTTGCCCCTCGTGACTAGAGTACACCCAAACATGTACCTCTGTACTCTGCATGGTGTCCATAAACTTATGTATTTCAAGATATTATTTCATCTTAGCCAGAGGTTGAAATTAAATGCAAATCTTATTCAGAGGTTGAACTTGAATTGTAAATAGGGAAATTATGTTAACTGAGTTTCCAGGCATTGGGCACTGCATGGGCCCATTTTACAAATTCAGCTAGTGGAAGAATTATTTTTTAATCACAAGCTTCTCTCTCAACCTAGCCACATGCAGCCATTGATACTAGAATATGTTTGTTTTGAAGTTTTAACTGTTTGATCCATTCTATTTTTAGGCTCTGCAGTCGCAGTTAAGAAACCCTTCCAAGTTCCAGAATACGCAGTATATAGAACACCTGGTACAGCAAAATGGTGGCTGCCATTGCAGATTTTTATGCTGGATGCAGCATATTTGTCATTGGCTTTACAGGGTTTATGGGCAGGGTTCTGGTCGAGAAGCTGCTGAGAAGTTGTTCTGACATAAAGGCAATTTACGTACTTATCAGACCAAAGAATAACCAGGATGTGAGGCAGAGACTTGAAGATGTCTTCAGTTCCAAAGTATGTGATTTGCACTTGTTTTGTAAAAATGCTCTATTGATTTTTGTTTTCTTATGTACCTACCCATGTATTGAAATTAAATGAAAAAGAAAGATACAGAGTCTGTTGAAAAATTGGATAACATTATAAGGAATTGTGTAAGTAACAGTATTATGAAAACAATTAAATCCTTATACTTTTGCACCTAGCTGTGCATGTGCATATAGTTTTGGAAATTAAACTATTATTACTCCTTCTGAGATCCATATGATTCGTACACTCCTTGAAAAAGTAGACCTCCTTCACTGTCAAGACCTCCAGACAGTCTTACTTAAATGTAAAAATTACTACCTGTGATACTTTCAGCTATTTGACAAGTTGAGAAAAGAGCGTCCAGAGTTCCGCACCAAAGTCATTCCAGTGAATGGAAATATGTTAGAGCCACACCTGGGCATGAGCCAGTCAGATATGACCAGACTTGTTACTGATGTGTCTGTGGTATTTCATGCTGCAGCAACTGCCAACTTTGAGGAACATTTAAAGTAGGTATTTGTCAGTGGCTGTCACATTTTTTTTTGTGTTTGAAAAGATCTCAAGGCACACTCAGAGGGTTATACTTTTATGAAGCAAAAAAGTTTTTTTTTCCTTTTATGAATGAAAAAAAAATTTTCCTATAAATTTCAACTTTGTAATGACCAAGGGAGAGTAAATACAAAACCTTCCCAAGAATTATGATCCATGAACTCTATTCTAAATGTCTAACTGTTAAAATTTTGATTCCCTGGAAGTGTACGGGGGATATGCTTTGATTTCAAGCCTTGATGATAAGATGTCATTCTGTGGAGATTTGTGTAATTCATCAATGAAATTGTCCTCCACTCTTTGTGCTGGCTGTTTGACTTAGTGGGGGCTGCTATCAAACAAATACTTACTGAAATTGAATTGGTGTCTGTTTGCATGACCACAATACATCTGTAGATTGAGAAAGTAACTTGTGAACATCTTAATTTTACCAAATGCAACCTCTCAACAGACCATCCCATCAATACTTGTTCAGGATCTTGTTCTGATAAGATACTACATGGAAGTGTTTATTGATTTTCTTCCAGATCAGGAGTGCTGATGAATTTGCATGGTGTGAAAAAACTTGCAGAGCTATGTAAACAGATGTCAAAACTGGAAGTGAGTTTCTTATGAATTACCGTTTTTTATTAGATTTTCTAAATTAAACTTTATCAGTAACTTCAATTGCACATGCTTTGTGATTTCTAGAAATTAAACACTTCCTCTAGACTTTTGTACAAAATGCCTCTGCAGTGTACAAAGTTATTTTACAAAATATTGATACTTGGAAAACCATAGACTGAGAAAATTGCACTTCTGGTATTTGCAGGCCTTAGTTTATGTGTCCACTGTCTTTGCAAATTGTGACAGATCACAGGTGCAGGAAGCAATATATCCACCAGCGCTCCAACCCCAGAAACTGATGGAGGCAGCAGAGTATGTATCAATCTTTCAAAAAGTTCAAGCTTTCTTTGATTTCTGCAAAGATGCCTTTTAACAGACATACAAGGACCTATTTAGAGGGTGTTTGAAGGATTCGAGGCTTGCAGGAATTCATTTCTGTCTCAACTCTGGTATTTGGTGTGAAATACACACGTTTATTTATTTTTTTAATATTAAGCCACCGGTTCTAAAAATATTAGACAATGGAACCCTTTCTTATTGAAAGTTTAATTATAAAACTGCATGAAATAAGTCGAGATGGAGAGGATATATTAATATATTGAATTTTTTCAAAGTTTAAAATAGCAAAACTGAACTGTGATGTACATGCAGATCTAATAGTAAGCAGTCTTAAAGTTTGCTTTGTTTTGATACATACATTTGCTTCCTATGACTTGAATACTTTAAAACCTTCAAATATGTTCAAAGAAAAAAAAATTGTTTTTAGATGGATGGATGCTGAAATGATGGAAATTTTGGCTCCTCACCTGATTGGCAAGCGGCCAAACACATACACTTATATCAAAGCCATGGTGGAGTATCTTTTAGTGGAGGAGTATGCCAGCCTACCCATTGCCATAATAAGGCCCTCTATAGTGGGAGCCTCACTGAGAGAACCCTTTCCTGTATGTTGTATTGCTCACACTCACATTAAAAAAGTTCTAAACTTTTAAATGTCATACAATTAAAAGTAATATCTGCCAGGACAAGTGATTGAGTAATGTGATGTATTGATGTACTTTTTAAGATATCACGTTTCAGATTTAATCTGCAGTTTTTTTGTGATGGGTAATATTATTCTCAGCAAAAATAGATTCCATCAGCATTTAGCGTAAGTCCTTATTATGCTTGTGTGAGTCTAGATGAAATAGATGAAATTTTTCTTCTCACAAACACTTATAAATTACTGTATGGTCTTTCAGGGGTGGCTTGATAATTTTGATGGACCAACCAATCTTCTTACTAAGGTAGGTATGCTTAGTTATGTCATTCTTATCATTCAAGCATAAAAATGTAGACAGTTTTTATACATCCAGTCGGTGACTTTTATTTTCTTACCACGTATTGATAAACTCTTGACCTACTGAAATTACTTGTAGGTTTCACGCACAATTTATTTTCTGGGTATGTGTAAAGTCACAATTTTTCGAAATTCTGAAAACTGCACCTGTTGTATTTCATTTTTTAAAATTATTCATATGTTTATTATTTTGAAGGTTGGCAAGGGTATTTTGAGAAGTATGATGGGAAATGTGAATGGCAAAGCTGACGTTGTTCCCATAGATTTGGTAATAAATCTAATGATAGCCTCAGCATGGTATACGTCAGTGCACAGGTACATAATGTGTATGTAGGACTATAGTAATACATGTATGCATTGAAAACCAAACTGCATCATACAGTAGAAAATGTGTCATTTCAAAAATTTACTCTTTAAAAGTAAACTTGCAAACCTTTATAAACTAGTGAACTTATTCATGACTAAAACTCCCGAAGCTAAATTAGATCTGAATTGATATAAGAAGCATGACTCATATGGAGTAGCTATAAGGTGATAACAATAAGGAATTGTGGTACGTACTTTGTTTTCACTTTGACTGAAAGTAGGAGAATAAGTGATTGCAAAAGTTCCAGCCATCAGTGATTGTTGTTCTATATTAAAATTTATAATGAATATTACACTAATTTTACAAATTGACTTTTACTTTCAGGCCAAGCAACACCATGGTTTATAACCTCACAACTGGGAACTTGAACAAGGCTACATGGGGACACTGGGGTTGGTAGTTAATAAACACTTCTTCAGCTCTGTGTGTCTAGTTAATGTAATTTACCAAAGAGCGTACTTGCTTTTTGTAAAATACATCTTAGACAGTATATGAAATTAGAAGTGCTGTGATTTAGAAATAAATATTTAAGCATCCCAAACATATCATCATTTTGCTTGCATCATACCTAGAGTGCATGTGCCTTTGTTGTAGTTCAAGATTTCCAGCTATTTTCTGTGCTAAATGTTTTTCAGAACGCTATGTCCGTGATTACTTCTTGAAGAACCCTCTAGATCATCCACTCAGGGTGCCACGCCTAAGATTCACTACCAGTAGGTAAGAAAATGAAATTTTAATTTGAAATCATATACATTTTAATAACCATACATTTTATCTTGATACCAACTCTCAATCCCACCTTTTCCTTTCATTTAAAAGATGCCAAAAATATGTATCTTAAGTCTTTTTATCAAATTGTTGTTATTGATGTGTTGCAAAATCACAAACTTCCGTTATTTGATACTACAAAAATTGTACCCTTTGTCTTAAAAAGGGTAGGAAGCTGTATTTGAAGATACTGTCTTAATTTGTCCAGGTTCTTCAAGAAGAAAATATCATTTGCATGCTTTTTATTCGTGTATTTAAAGATTAAAAATTTTTTTCCATTTATCTGATTTAGTGTCTGGTTTAGACTAAACCACTGGATTGATCATGATTTGCGAGCTTATGTATTGGACTTTTTCCGGCTGCTGATGGGACGACAACCATGGTAACTGCTTAATGCTTGTATTCGACATTAAGTCAAATTAAACATATCTGATTTTTTAAGAACAATTTTAGAAATCAAAGAAACCAAATTTAAACCTAGAAAACTATTGTAAAAAAAACTTTAATTTTCTAGATTAAAAAGCTTATGGATCAATTTATTTTGTATGATAAGCGGGTAGTATCAACAGTAGTCTAAGATAATACGTACTCCATTGAAGATGCTCGTGCACACAAACACTTTCTGAACTTAAACGTTTCATTGATCTGTATTTTGTAAATATTGTTTTTTTGTTTATAAAAATTGCATGATCTCTTATCATTGCTTTTCGTTTTTACAGCAGTGTACAATACAATGAAAGCCAGAAAAAAACATTGAAATCTTTGGATTATTTTACCCTGAATCAGTGGGAATTTTCAAATGACAACTTGGTGATGTTGTGGAACAAAGTGAATAAGGAGGACCAATCGGTAGGTAGTGCCAGAGGTAACTTGTATGTTATTGGTAGGAATTTGAGTGTGCTTAAAAAGAATACATCCTTATATTAAGTAGTTGTCAATAGCTTGTGATGCTGGGATTATAATGTGACAGTAAAATGGCTGTACCTTTTATTTCTGTTTGGTGTATATTATATTGTAGTTAATATTTCATTGGTAAGTGTCTTATGTGTTTTATGTAAACTGTTCCAGAATTTATATAGCATCCATACATTTTATATTGAGCTGAAATATAATTGATAATAGTTGTTCCTTGTATTTGATTTAAAATACTTTCAACAACTATTTTTTAAGGTTTTCAATTTTAATGTAAAGAGCATCAATTGGCCATCTTATGTGGAAAACTACTGTCTTGGCGTGAAGAGGTATTTTTTGAAAGAAGAATTGTCAGGCTTGCCAGGCGCAAGAAGGGCAATGAAAAGGTTTGTTATTGACTGTTATACAAAAAGAATTACAATATATAGCGAGCATAATGCTTTACAATCACCTTTTAAACCTGGCAGCTTCTGAAGTTTTGTAAACTTTTTTTACTTTTGTTTGGTCTTCCAATGATCAAAACATAAAGTACTCTATTTGATTTGTTAGTGCATAAACACTTTCAGAAATCTTGCAATTTCATAAATTTTTTTTTTTTTGTTTCAGATTACAGTATTCCTGGTTTCTCATAAAAATCACCACATTCATCATATTGTGGTGCCTCCTGGCTAAGCGTGTGGCTGTTGCTCGGGCTTTATGGCAGAAAGTTATCTTTTTAGCTTTATTTATTTACCAGAAACTTCCAAGCTTTGCCAAGTCACATTGATTTTGTTACTCATTCAAATCATCTGAATTCACATCTTTGTGAGTTTCCATGGTTTATAATGACTGGAAAAAATATGGTGCCATTTGTAAATATTTTGAAAGAAGTGTAGATGTTCCTGCAAACTATGAAATCATTCCTTACTTGGTGCACCTTATTAATGTTCAATGCAATGATGCAGCAAAAGTTATTGGCTATTGCTATTACCACCTTGAATATTTTAAAGTAATTTTTGTGAAATTTCAAGTTATGCAGCAAATCCAGATGGAAAGTTGTGCCTCAAATACATCACAGTAAATTTTAGTGCTACTATAAGAACTGTATCAAGATATTCATTTTTATTTTTTTATATGACATTATTTTCAATTTGAAAGTTTGTTGGAAGGATCATTTGCCACTCCCTAATAAATTTATTGAGTTTTACAAACCCATGTTTCTTTAATTACTTCAGACATAAAAACTCGGTGGTTCTGGAATTGAAAATTGTAAACTGAAGCCAAAATTTCACATACATTTCAGGCATTGTTGGATAGTTTCGATTTATCATGAACAGTCTAATATACTTTTAAATGTTTGAAAGATCAAGCAATTAGTCATTTTAACCTTTTTTTCCAAAAAAATGCTAAATCAAGGTGTACAGATCAATCCCCATTTCACAAAAGGAGTACTATGGTAATGTCCATCTTTTCAATAGGCAAAAATTATCTAACTTTCAGATGTCCCTTAAAAATCGTAAAAATTATATCTTTGTATAGCATTTGTGGTGCTTTTAATGATAGAACAGAACAGGTATTATGCTTTTCAATTTTGTTGCTACCACTCAATAGGATTGCTTTTATTTTAAAATGTCAAGACTTAAAAAATACAGCAACTGTAAAAAATTTGCAATTTTACCCCCATTGAAAAGATTTTTTACCATAATAATAACAAAGGCTCATATGTCTTTGACTGAACTAAACAAGGGAGACATTTTTTGAAAAAAACTTCCAACTTGAGATATGAAACTTGTCACAAAAAAAAGCGTTAAGTTACTTGTGTACGAAACAAAGTGTACTTTTGAATTAGCTTCCTTAAACTGAGATCT
This sequence comes from Lingula anatina, assembly GCF_001039355.2. The sequence goes on along the minus strand of NW_019775452.1, from coordinate 188,059 downwards.
CGAAGGACAACTGACAACTTGCTTTATTCAGTCTGTACACTTTATTCTTTTTTTCTTATTCAAAGTCACTTTACATAAAATATCCAATTTATGCTACCAGTGCAGAGGCTGTTGCCGACTCACTGAAAAAGAAAAAAAAAGTATTTTGAATAAAATTATTATACTGCTGACGGTATAATCAATTTTATATGAATTTGGATAAGTTTGTATTTTCATTGTTTTCAATTACAGCAAGCAAAGGCCAACTTTTAGAACAAGCCTTTACAATACTCATAAATATTTAATTAAATATTCCAATTCAAGAGAAACTTACTATTTCCAGTTAGGTGGCAGCACTTTCTTGGACTTGTAGTAGCGTGCCAACCTGTGGATTCTGCTTTCCACCAAAATCAGACGAAACTTGGAATCTGTGTCCTAGAAGAAAGCCGTAGACCCATTTATCAATACACCAAGCCATTTTTTTTTTAAATTGGAGAACAGAACAAAAGAACAAATTGGTCCCTTGACAATATTTTACAACATATAAACTACACACACCTGCCCAGAGAAGCAGGTTTGTTTTCATACCTTATCTGTGCTAAACAGAAAAAGGTTAAATCCATGTATATAAAAAAATAACGGTACATCACCTTTTGAATGGGCTAAGTAAGGGAAACATTGGTTTATACGCACATATCGTTAATTTGTTTATTATTTTGCTTCTATGCTTCTCCCTCCCTACCTTCCTGTTCCTCTCCAAATGCTTTCTAATGGCCACAGCCTTCTTGATGAGATGGTACAGGTCCTCTGGGATGTCAGGGGCCAGACCCTTGGCCTTCAGGATACGCAGGATCTTGTTCCCAGTCACAAACCTCACCTGAGCAACACCATGGGAATCCCTCAGGATAACACCTTGATGTTAAATGAGAATTGAACAAAAGTGTGACTTCATGTGTAAACCTTGAACCTCGTCTACGGTGGCCTTACAAGACAAACATGAACATCATCTGCTCTTTAATATATTATTATTTTTTTCTTTATCAAGCATACTTTTTAATCAACATTAACTTTCTGCATTCTAATGTATTTTGCATTATGTATTGCTTTTTACTGAGCTCAATGATGATCTTACCAATTTGGGAAGGTGTCAGACCCTTTTTGGCTAGCTTGTAAATTTGTTCTTTGACATCATCAGAGGTCAGTTTCAGCCACTGAAAAGAAAATATTGAATTATTACCCAATGAAATATTTTTTTAACTTATACCATATAATATTGTAACATTATCCTTAAGCATCTAGAATAATTTAAGATCTTGTGTACATTGTACTTACTGTTGGTATACTGCGTCTGTATGGTAGGGCAGACTGGGAAATGCCCTTGCTAAAATAAAAAAAAATATCAAATTTATATTTAAATATAAATTTGATAGATAATGAGTGTTTCTGAACCTTTCATATTTACACAAAGGACACTGTATTTAAAGTAAAATGAGGGGGCAGTTCAGACTAGTACCTGAAGGGGTTTTCCGGTAATTCTACATAATACATAATCACTACATATCTTATTGGATAAGTTTCTTTATTTATATGATCCCATTAAACTTATTTTAACACGTCTTTTGGTTCAGTTTTAAGCAAGGTTAATTTTGCTGGTCTTCTTCGTTCAAGTTTCAACCAAGATTTCAATCAAATTACCTTCAAAGTATCCATAAATCACACATATAAATATTGTTTTTCTAATGACCCATAGTAACAGTGATCAGAGGTGTACATGACTAGACTTCAATACAAGTGGTTACAGGTATGATATAGGGACTTTCTTGAGTAGAGATGCCAAAGCATTAAGATGTAGAACATGTGGACAACGAGGCGGTTGTAGCCAACATTTTTACAGTCTCAAATTGTCAGCAATCTCACTCATCCAGATAATATGTAATAGCTTAGTGGTTCATACTGATACAATTGTAATCATCATGAGAATAACGTTTATAAATTCGAAGATATTGTGTGAAACATTTCTCACCCAGGTGCGTGCATGCGAACCATGATGGCGGATTGGAATAAGAGACCGGTCACGTGACTAGAATGAAGTGATTGTGTTTCCGGTGAAGACACAAGAGNATTATTATTTTGTAGTTTTGTTGAGAATAGGAAGTGTACTATAGCAATTTCTAAATTCCTTTCTTTCAGAGTGAAGACGTGCGAAGCCACTTGCTCACTTTTGCAACGTACCCTCTTCGCTGCGCGGTAAGTGTCAGACGTTGGATTTGTGTATATATATGAGCACATATATGGTAACAGAAAAAAATTACACCAACAGAAAAACACTAATTTTAGCATGGGTTTGCTAGGTCTTCATTTTAGAAATACCAGTGTGAATAAAATTTTCTAATATAAACTGCTATAGAACTTTTATTATTTTTTAAAGTTTATCATCGCAATTTCAGGTCGAGATACTGAAGGCCATTCAAGACTTCTTGCATCAAATGGAATACGGCAAAGTATGGTCGTCTACACACGTATCGCCACAGAAACTTGCCGAAATCCAGAGAAGGAGGAAAGTTTCCCCAAAAAAGCGACTCCCAAAACGTCCTTTCTATCAACGACTGGCTGGTGCCGTACTTTCCGTCTTCTCGTTTGGGCAAGGGAAAAAGGAGCTTTCTAAACCCGTTCGGATTCGCCGCCAGTTAGGCAGCGAGGAGGGAGGTAAAAAATGTAGCCTGTTTGTGCAATTTGTGTATTTTCGAGACTACTCTGTGAGTTACGCTACATATAAAATATGGCACCAAACTTTTGGGTGATGCATCGTCATTAATAATAATAATATGATGCATCGTCATTAATAATAATAATAATAATAATAATAATAATAATAATAATAATAATAAGTATTATTATATTTATATTTTTTAATTAGTGTACATAACATTACCAAAAGACATCAGTGTTTTTTTTGTCTTTTCTGTATATTTTCAAGAAGTCGACCAAAGACCCTGTTCTGCCAGTGACGACGCAGAAAGGAAACGAAAGCATGATGATATCGAAAGCGAAAGCGACTCGGAATACTCTGATGATGATGACTTTTATGATGATGATGATTATGTTTCGGAGGAAGATCCCGATTATGAGGTTTCGTATTTATAATCGACATGGTCTTTTTTTGTTGTTTTATTAGTGTTAAATAAGACATATTTCGGTTTATATAAGAAGTATTGTTCGTAGTCAACTTTACATTACCTAAAGAGAAATCAGTGATGGGCAGTGCAGTCGCCGTTATTGGCAATATTTCTCAACAGAACTGATGATTTTTAGTCAGAAATAACGGCACCCATTTATGCAATTTCAAAGTGTGTTAGCTTATTTATGCGATGTTTGAAATGGTAGTTAAGGTTAATGGCCGTCTTACTCTTACAGCCGTCGCGTGAAGGGATCGCAGACGATAGCCTGGAGTACCAGGAAGGAGAGACGGAGAGCGACGTCGATCTTCAGGTGAGAAAAAAATAATTTTTACTGCTTGTGGGAATTAAGGAAACTGCTAGTACATTGGGTGTCACTGAGTGTGAAAATTGAAAAGATTAAAATTAATTTTTTATTCAGTGCCGGGAAAAGATTCCCTTCCTGATCTGAAAGAAAGTGTCGCCATGGTTAGAGGCTCTAAATGGTCGGTCTGAAGAGACGCGTTTAAGTGATAAACAGACTGTCATCCAATTTCTTTAACTTAAAACAATTTTCGTCAAGTTATAAGACGCTTTTAAACTCATTCAACATTATTTTCTACATTTAGGAAGATGACATGTCTCCAGCTGCGAGTCGAACGCGTTATCAAAATCGGAAAACTAAGTCCGGATCAAGCCAAAATGAAAAGAAAAAGGGCACAACCCCAAAGAAAGGAGATATCGTCAATTCAAAAAACAGCAAACAGAAGGAACAAGCAAAGCCAGTAAAAGCTGCAGCCGATTCAAATACGTCGCCAAAAGTGACATCAACTTCGAATTCGGTAGATTTTCCGCCGTTGTCGCACGTTACTGTGAATGGTCATAAGTGAAGACAAGAGTTGTAGGTCGCTGCAAATCTCCCAGCATCTACGTGGACTTCAATCGGGTTGTCATTTTTACAATGTCACTTGACTAATGGACAAATAAGGTATAAGCTTTGTGATGACCGTTTATGTCCTGTTATTTCGGATTGTCGTAGCGAATTGGAGATATGTCATTGCAGGTGTTCGACATCTTATTTATGTATAAATATATATTGATGTAAAGAGTTGTCATTTTCAACAAACTTATATTTATACAATTTACTACACCCCAATCATTATTTGCACGCATGCATTCAATTCGTATGTTCCTGATTCTATATTTTTCCACCCGTGCGTTTGTTAAATTTAATATCTTGATCAGCAAATGTATTCGTTTCAAAATTTAGGCTAATAAATGACACGAAACCGCAAACTGAAGAATTTCATTTGCTCTTTTTCTTTCGCGGAAATTTCCACTCCAAAATCATTTTCAACAGATATATCCTATTAACAAGAAAGGAAAAAGGTAAGCAGACGTAAATGCTCACAATATATTTTTTACCTGAAATCGTAGCCGTCATAGAGGAGTAAATGTGCTAAAACACTGCCATTGGCCAACGTCGATCTTGGCAATAAGAGTCCCATCTATTAGGCATCTTTAAACATTTAAAATATTTGGACAGTCAAGCAAACCGAGTCCTCTACTGCCGAGTCCTCTACTGGTTTTGGAAAAGTGCCTTGTCGGGTTCAAAGGAAGTTGATGTACATCTGTTAGGAAACTATTGCCTGTTTTGTTATTGTTGCATGAAAAAAAACTTAGGGATTTTAAACATTTATTTGTAATGAAATGTCTTCCACGATTTAATCTTAATCTGAATAATTTTGAAAATATGGTTATATTCTAAGAAATTATAAACCAGGTGTGTAACTGGTGATAAAGTGAAAAAAAATATCAAAAACAAAATTCACTGCCGCCTTTAGGAAAAATGTACGTTCAAGATGGTGACAGCTTAGATAATTGCACCAGTTTACTAAATCTAAAATCACAGGAACTGAGTTAATGCAGCAATGAATGAAAGATGATCAATCCTTGTACTGTGTTCAAGTACCAGACAGTTCTTTAAACACTTCCGAACCTCCTTGACCATTACTTACCAGATATAGCTGAGGTTTGTAGCAGCAAATGGTGAAGTAAGCATAAATCTATAATTTTTCATTCTATAACTACTTAAGCATTCAAAACTATAGGTTTCAGCATCATATGATACACAAATAAATATAGGGGGCATTTTGTGATGAGTTTCTTTGTCCGACAGACAGGCACCACAATTCACCTCTTTTAATGCCAAGTTAACTCTGGAAGAAGATATCTTCTCATATCCACTTTTCATTCACATTCACAAGCACTGTAATGGTGTAAAAGGTAAATATAAAAAAGTGTAATGTCAATACAGGCTTTATGTTTCGCATCCATGTTTGGCAACCTGTTGATGATTTTAAAAAGCACCATCTCCAGGTTTGTAGTCTGTTATTTGCTTGCAGTACTACTTTAAACAGCGTTCAAAGTATGTTGATCCTACATAGCCTCCACGCATTGATTTGGCAACGTTTTGCTCAAACAAACGTCTGTTGTTTTGTAAGACTTCTGCTGCATCTTTATTTAGTGGATCCTCAGGATTAGGTTCCTATAATAGGCAAAATGATAGGTATGGATTGATGTATTAACACTTGACACTCTGAACTAATACATTGTAACAAGATTATGATTATGTACTTTATAGGTACGTTTTAAAATAGATTTTGTTTTCAATTTTTTTATTCAACTTTTCAAGCCAAAACAAAACATCAACAATGAAAAATCCTTAATTTGCAATACAAATTTATACAAGTTATTGGGAGTTCACCAAATATACTAAGCTGAGGTTTTTCTTACCAAGAATAGGTACTGCAAGCCATATACTATGGAATTTATTGTCAGAACTGGCTTCCAATCTTCCCTGAAAAATCAATAAAACACTGAAAACATTCTCAAAATACACTGCCATTCTTGACTATATCTATATCTATATCTATATATATAAGTATTATTATGATGATTAGTATATCTTATGTGAAATCTCAGTACACAGATTAAGCCTAACATATGCATCACATTTACTTTACGGAAAGCATTTACTTTATGGAAAAACAAAAAAGTCAATCTACCTTAAGATATTTAGACAAACATTTCCTTCTAAATCAATATTAGGATGATAAACCATTGTTTCACATTTAACTTTTGGAGGTTCATGTGGATAGCCTTGTCCTACTTTGAAACTAAAAACAAAGCGTCCCCCTCGGTAAAATCCCTAGAGAGAAAAACATTCAATTACTTAATCATCAATACAATATGCATCAAACATGCTGTTTTTGTCATTTATTTGTATGCAGTAAAACCATAAAAAAATTATACATAAATAATCAAGCAAACAAATTTTTTAATCAGAAAAGAACTCAGATTTTGAAAATACCAACATCCATACAATTTGTACTGCAATTAAAGCTTTCATAATAATCAGCATTTATTTGCATCCAAAAATGTTGAACTGTACAATAAAATATAGATAAATATAATTTTTAATGCATTAAATAAAGTAAGATGACAATTAATTAATGAATAAAAAAAAAATTAAGGTATATCAAATATATTTAACAAGGCAGCAAAGCTGTCAAATGTACAGACAAAAAACAGAAAAAAAAGATGCAAAAGAGGTCATTTTGTCAATTTTGATGCAACAATAAATAATGCTTATAATAGCAGTCAGTCAACACTGATTTTTCATTATGCACAACAGGTAACATGGTCAATAACAGGAGCAGATCCAGAAATATTTTTGACAGTATTCTAAAGTATCTTTATTGATCCATCTTCCATTTTGATGGTCTTCCAAAAGAAAAAAATAGATACCCATCAATATAAAAAATCTAACTGTCTTCCAGGAGACCCAGAAGATGGTCTCAATCCACCCCTTCAATAAGATTATAGTTTCATGACCATGAGAGTTAAAATTCACATGATGAAAGTCCCAATATAAGAAAAATGATGACAGTGCATAAAATAATATTACTAGTGTTTAAAGACATGAATACCAATACAACTGCTTACGTGGAAATACAGAAATTGTGCAGAGCCTCAGGTGGATGGGAAAGTCACATCTTAAAAATGCCAGTGTTGGAGAAGAAATTAAAAAGAAAACAACAAAAATATAATCTAATGAAGCTGCTATTCAGTGCTTCCTTATTATGGACACTGTTATCTAGCAGAGAGCTTAACCTTTGGGAGTTTACAGGGAAATATCAACAAGTGTGATTTATGAAATCTCATTTAATGGCCACTTAATCAGGCAAATGAGTTTATAGCACTAAACTTAGCCTAGT